>JAMPIV010018939.1:0-135463 GCA_024509875.1 Oreohelix idahoensis
TATACAAAGCTTTCTTCCAATTTCAAATCTTTCGCATTTCTCATGGTTTTTACGTTTTCTTCGAACCCATTTTCAAATCCCATTTCGATGCAAAACTCATAATTTTATCCTTGTTACCTTTGATATCAGAGACGGTAGCTTTTCCAAACATTGAAAATCCTTGCCAAGTGAAGACACAGTTTCACCTTGTCCTAGTCTCTTGATAATTTCTGTTTTCGTTTCAATTGACAAAAACATTGCGGTTCCCTTTTATATGCTTTAGGCCCTACTGGAAGATTGCTATACCGCACAGAGAAATACTTGTACACCAAAAAATTATTCTGCTGTAGTACGCAGACACATTTTTTTAAGTTGAACTGTTGTTTAGGCAGTGTTCTGCCTAGAACGCACACGTTACCTGGATTGGTAAACCAGATATTAACTGACCTTTATGATCCTAACTGACATACTTGTACGTAGCGACCGACCATTAGCCCATCATATCCTCTACAAATTGTTCGCACACATTTGAAGCTTGCCGCATCAAAAGATTCAGAAATGTAGTCTAAACATGACTTGGTGGCTCTGATTTTTTTTTTTTTTTTTTTTTTCTGGAAAAAGTGTTAGGATAATTGGATGTTCGGATAATTGGGGTTCGGATAAATGGAGTTCTACTGTATAATATATATATACTATATATATATATATATATATATTATATATATATTATATATATATATATATATATATATAATTATATATATATATATATATATATATATATATATATATATCATATATATGTGTGTAGACTGTCTGACTCAATCTAAATCTGTCGTAGAAGATAGGTGAAAGAGAGAAGATTTTCTTGATTTCAGAGACAGCCTCTATCACATTTCTACCATCTCAGTCGTGGAAATCTATCGCTATTGACTTCTTCTCACTGTGACTATCACTTATTCTAATCTATTCAGAAGGGACAAACCCAAGTCTTAATTCTCCTATCAAAAAATCTACGACAAAGAGCGATAATAAAGTAAAGGACACGGGTAGAAAAAAAAGAAGAGAATATAGAAAATTTATTGATCATAATCTCTATGGACAATACCAGAGAAACACAAGTCTACTAAGCTGTGTAGGTAAACTGATGGAGCGCGCATGGTTAATACCAGACTGATGTGGCATCCTGGGGGAAAAAAACACTATTAAACCCCCTCAACAATCAGGATTCAGACAAACATAGACCACGGCTGTTTAAAAAAGTCGCTAACTTTAGTTTCACGCCCTTTCTCCTGACCCGAAGGCAACAAATCTTGTTAACTGGCGAACATGGTATTGTCTACTTTGGCGGGAAATATCAGCTGACTTTGGCTTGAAAAAGCATGAAATTTAAACCAGTTTAAGCGCATTCCTGATTAACGCAGGACTAAAATAATTTGCTAGGAAATAACTTCATGCAAAATACTATCTCTGTGTGGATTTTCATTGTTTTTATATATATATTATTTTGCTTTGTAACAGCCATTACAAAACTTCATCATCATTTGAGGAAAATATTACAGAGGGTGACGCATTTACTAATTAAATATCTTAAAATCCATACGACCTAGATAGTTCTAAATTATAAAAAATATGTTGAGGAGAAATTAAAGGTTGTCTCAAGCTAAATTCATCTTAGCAGCGCACCGCGTTAATGTAGGGTAAGCAGTTTCATACACCAGAGATGACAAAAAAAACAGAAGCATGAAGGGGCAGAAAGAAAACGGACAAGAGAGATTAAGCATGAATGGGTGCATATGGAAATGAAAGAGTTTGTGAGAGATGATGGACAAGGGCTCTAGAGACACATTAGCAAGTTTTAACGATTTTGGGTGGTTTTATTTATGGGCTCCTCAGCGACTACAAGAGGAAGGGCTTATTAACATGGCATAATAACTGTATACCAGAAGATGAAGTATGGCTTAAAATTTGGGTTGATCATGGAAAAGGAAAATTTGAAAGTTTACAATGCCGGTAGGGAATTTGGAGAAATCAAATTCTAAAACCAATACCATCCAATTAGCAATAGCTAGAGTCAGGCATATAATAATTTTAAAATATTTATGAATAGTATGACAGCTCAGATAGAGTCATTGAAAGATTTAGAGTGGGAAGGTAAACAAATGATTTTATTTTCTAGACCCACTATAGATCACATATATTGCCCAGAAAATCGAAGATGCCTTCCAAGGGAAAAGCACACGATGTTGGTTTGGGTAGATTTGGAAAAAGCGGTTGATAAAGTGTAGAAAGCGGAACTGAAAGACAAGCTGCAAAGAATTGGTGTGTTGTGTGAGAGAAATGTATAAATGGATTGGTCACTGATTAAAAAATAGAACCGCCAGAGTACGGCTGTCACTTACACTGTTCTTTGCATAATAAATGATGTCACTGAAAATATTCCAAGAAGAACACGGAATGCCTCACTTGCAGATTACTTGGCTCTGCCGTGGGATTTTTAACGTGCGCAAACTTGCACACATGACTTTCTATTTTTTCGCTCTTATCCGTAAAGCTATGCATCAGATCTCACTACCCAGGAGATTGGGGGGGGGGGGGGGGGGGGGAGGAAGGGGGGGGGGAGAGAGAAGAGAATATGACATCATTAGAACGAACGGTTCTGAAAAAAAATTCCATAAATTACATTACGTCTATCGTGAATCCAGTGGCGTATCCTGGTAATGCGAGCTAGGCGTGCTGCTACTTAAAATGAATATGTACGCCTACTATTTAACTTCTTCCCCTCTTAATTTAAAAACCAACTATATTCAATTACGCAACGATAGTTATTAGGGGTATATGTCAATTATCTCCGAAATACTAATTAACTTACAACTTGAAACTCACTTTCACTGTAATAATCTGCATTCCCGGCAACTAACAAAAATTAATCACAAAAAACACTGGACGGACACAGCCGATTTTTTACAACTCGAGAGCTGCAAGACCACCGCACGCATGTTCGTATTGTATTGACGTATCTGGCCATGACCTCGATCCACACAAACCAGGCTTCAAACGTAAAACCGAAAGGTGCAGCACGCATAGTGACGGAATTACCCGAGAAACTTCGGGCGATTGCTACCAACCAAAACAAAACTGCACTATAAAACGCGTCTGGGAAACTGAAACTAGATATACTCGTAGATTCAATGCGGGAAAATCCGTTATCCTGATGCGTGCGGTCTGAAAGCAGACCATTACACGCGAAATATTTTATAGAATAATACATTAAATTTTTTATTTTCCTTCGGGCATAGGGGTGCGCAGCACGCACAGCACACATAGAGAATACGCCACTGCGTGAATCGAACCTGGTACCTGTAGAATTTGAGGCTGATGTCATAGTGCTTAGCCCCCCTTGGCTTTGTGTATATCTGAAGAGTATATCACTATTGCAAACATTCGGATGCAGCAAGCACTAACGTCACTAGAGGAGTGTGCCAAAACATGGCTAATGAAGATAAACGAAAGAAAAACAACATACGCAGTGTTCTCCCTTTCAAATAAACTTCAGAGCTCCAAACTAGTGCTAAACGGGAAAAATCTACATGTCTAGATGAAAATCCAAACTGCCTAAATAATAATTTTGATCGCCGTTTGACTTGAAAAAAAAAAAAAAAAAAAAAACAAGTTTAAAAAAACCGAATGAGGGCAAGGCAAAGAATGGCGGTCATGAAAAAACTTGCTGGAACAGCTTGGGGAGCAGATGAGAGTGTGTTAAAGATGCAATACTGTCACGGGATTTACTCCCCTTGCTCAGCAGTGATGGTCCAACAGTGACCAAAATTCATAGTATCTACTGAGGGTGTCTACCTTTCGCTAAAGATTACTCTCGGCAGAGATGTGAATTGAAGAAAGGTGCTCAATCCTAGTCCGGTTGATAGGATCCAGACCGTGTAAACTTTGTATCTTTCCTGACCTTCTATGAGTTAGGATTTTGCTCGTTCTGATGAGCTCCTAACTAATTTAACTCAGTAAAATATTACTAAAATAGCTGTTATGTATTTTAAATGACTGAGACACACGGGTGCAGTTCACTCAAAATGATTAAATCAACTATAAATTTGTATATTTACAGATAATAAAATTTAATAGTCAATTATCGTTAACACTTGTTATTGTTGAACAGAATCGACATTATTGCATCCCGGGCAACCCATAGGTGCTCATATTAAATCACCTATACAATCATTAGCACACTTAGCCCAGTCTCCCTCAATATATGTCGAAGAGTGTGAGTGCTAACTGTTCCTGTAGCTCGCTGGTGTTATGTCACGAGAGGTTAATTGGTATTAGAAGATAAGGAGATGAATAGTTGTATCAGATGATACTAAGTATAGCTGCCAGTTAAGAGTTCTGGTCTTAAAAATAATACCCCAGTCTTAGAAATGAACACTGGTGTATGGTTGTCATAGGAATAGTCAGACTGTAAAGAATGCTGGGCCAGATGGTAATAAGCAGTACCAGCTTCTAAAGTGTCCCTCTCTACAACTCTCCTATGATAAATAAAAGATCTAGGGGACAATCAAAATGAACAATTAACTTTAAACAAAATTATGAAAAAGTTGACAAAGTCCTCAGGAACAATTAAATAGTCAATTTAATATGTACAAGTATATTGATTTCTTTTCTTGGTTTGATGAAAATGAATGAATTTAAAAGATGGAATATATATATATACGAGTATATCACCTATTTTACTATATTACAATGTTCATGGACTTGTCACTCTCCTCTTGGGAAAATTATAAATTACTGTTATAATATTACAGCTAATACTTTAGTAATCAAGTTCCTGATTCACTGTTCTTTAATACACCATTATAATCACTGCATTCAGGTTAATGTCCTATAAAGCTTACTGACTGTTATTAACACAACTGATTCATCATATGAGCACAATGAAGTAGAACTAGTAGATATCTCACTAATTGCTAGTTCTATGAGCTGGCTCTAAAAGCTGTTTCTCTATATAATGATTTCAGTCTCTCTTATGAGACTTAACTTTGCTCCAGTATCTGACAGCACCGCTTCTGTCACAGGAATGTCATCAGTGTAAGCTTTTCCTCTCCCTGGGGATTACCAAACATGATCTGTTGTACACTTTGTCTGATGCGTTAGCAAGAACTCACTCGTGTATCTATGAGTCTTCTGATGCCTGACAGTTATCGAATAAACCTTAAACAATATATGGCCCCAAGCTAGTATCTGGCTAATGTGGTTTGGTACCAGAACAGATGTAAGGCCAGTCGGTCATCAGATGTCAGTGTTAATAGTCAGAAAGATTAAATCAGTGACATTGTTATCAACACGTAAACAATTTAAAAAAAAATTAAATGCACACATCAATCTTTTGGATATATCCCAATACTATTCTTTCATCATCCCACTGTAGGTATTGTTCCATCCAGTACTTAATGCATTCCAATGCATCCTCTGGTTCAGTTTCCGCAAAAAAATGTATAGCATCAATGGCTTCTTGCCTCCAGAATTTACACAATATATTTCCACATAATATAATTGAATCTGCAACAACATAATATTATTTACATATTTACTAAAGCGAGTCAGCTTACCCTCAATTCAGAATTCACAGAGCTTCATAGACCTGGCAGGCTGCACACACTTAAAGATGTCAAAATGATTGGTGGCGAGCCTTTGTTCTACCCTCTGTGTTTGAAGAATTTTTGCGGTCTGTACCCTTCGTTTCGTTCGTTCGTTTGTCTACTATACCCTGTTCAACCTGAAAATTGGTTATAATTGGGGTATATCGTGCATTTAGTTTCTTCGGTGCTAGCCGGTTGTTAGTCATGAAAAGGACTGGTCCTAAAAAGGACCACTAGCTGACTGTCTGGCTTCCTCTTCTTTATTTGTCCGTTCGTGGTGCCGTGGCGTGTTCCATAGTGTTTTTCCTTTCCTGCTTCACTATCTGGCTTGCGTGGTTTTATTTGTTTTTGTCCTCCTCGTTTCTGATTCTTGTGTCTTCCTTTTCTCCTGTATTTGAAGTAGTGCTTTTTCTATTATTGACGGGAGTAGTTTTTCTAGTGTTTCCTCGATGACTTCTTCCTCTGATTGCTCGTTTGTTTTAGTTTCTCGTGTGTTAGATGTAATTTCTTCTACGGCTCTTCGTTCGGCTTCGATTCTTTTGAGTATTTCTGAGTTTTCTTCTTTCAGCTCAGACAGCTTCTTGACATCTCTTTCTATTTGTTGCTGGATTCTTTTCATGTCGTCCATCATTTCCCTAATGCTCTTCAGATCTATTACATCTTCTCCACTGTCAATTTGTTTTTCGGGAGTCTGCCTGCTTTTGTTCTCGACCTGGAGATTCAGTTTCATTTCTTTTACTTCCGCTGTCAGCTGATGTAACTGTCTTCTATCAATCGTGCGCTGTTTGTCTGCAACATCCACAGCCACTCTGTGTTTTGCCTCTTTGAAAGGTATGTTTTTGGACACAGCCTCCTTCAAGATGCTCTTTGTTTCCTGAAACACAGGGCAGCCTCGGTACCTTGCCCACGTGGTTTCCGTGGCAGTTTGTACAGGTACGGTTTGCATTTATGGCCTTGTAATTTTGATCCTCCATCGCCTTGGGACAGTCGCGATATGGGTGGCTCCCCGCACAAAACCGGCAAACTGCATCTCTTCTGCACGTTTTCTTTGTGTGTGAAAACTGCTGGCAGTTGGAGCACTGCATGACCGGAGGGATATATGCTTCAGTCCTTTTTGAAAGAGTTTGGAGCGTCAGTTTCTCGGGTCTTGTCAATCCTTCAATCGTTACTACCGTCAGATTGGTGTCTTTCTTGGCCCAGGCTACTTCTACTATCGCTTCTTGTAGAGATAGCCTAAGGAACTCGTCTCCGTCTTGAATTCTGCGTAGTACATCTATAATGGTCTCTGCGATATCTTCTGTGTCTTCCTCTTGTGCCTGTCTGTGCTGAAGAGCTGTCTCTTCCACATCCTTCATGCCGTCCGAGAAGCAATGACGTCACAACCTTTCTGTCTTTCCCATTTGTTCAGCGAAACACAATGGTTTTTGGTCTGCTGTGTTTTTTCTGCATCTTTCCTTTCATAGTTCTCAATCATTTCTCCACCGATTTCCTTCAGTAATATCTGGTTTTACTCTTACGATCCTACGCTATAATTCCGTATAACTTTCTTACCGTATTGTCCATTATGTATTTAGCCATCTTTACTGAAAGTGTGTCGGAGTCTTGGTAACTCACGTTTTTGAGCATTAAATCACAAGTAACTCCAGTTATACTGCACAACTGATAATAATATTTATATCTGGACAAATGTAACCCTGTCTAATATCTGAACATGCAGGTCGGGTCAGTTCTAAACCATTATCCGCTTCAGGACTTCAATGGAAAGTTAGTCCATCTAACACAAATCCTGTTTGTTACGCTGAAGCTTCCATATTTGTTTACGCTTGGCTGCCGAACTCGCGTCGTTTCATTGGCTAATTAGGTCGCTTTGCGGATCCCGATTCTACTAAGATATTGGGCTCAGCGCGCGTCTCGCGACAGTATACACGACGGATGCATCCTCGTGTGATGATGTCACCATGATACAACGTTAAAATATCTCCAAGATTAACGAGAAACTGTAGGGTTAAAAATAATGCGTCAGATACTAGGAGACATGCTCGCCCATGCCAGCCTTTCCTGCCACCATTCAAATTATATAGTTAGACGTGCAGACGGAACGTTTACCCTTTGTAGACGGGAGAGAACGGAGGACACCAAAAAAGGAAAAATATGACTGAACACGTGTTTGAAGTTCGAACGGCAAAAAGACGCAATGGGGGGTGAAAGGAAAAAAATTCACGTCCCCTAGTTGACACAAGTAAGGAAATGGACAAGAAAAGGACCTTAGCTCTTAGTCGAGACAGTCATTTCTTGGAAGTTTTTCGATACTTGGTCTTTTATTTGAATGCCGCGGCAAAACACATGGTAGAAGGGTCTCGAACAAATTTCAAAAATTAAACTTGAGAAAAAATATGTTTTTTCTTAATAATAGAGTTAGTAAAATAAAACCTAGCTAGTTTGATAGCCCATCTTGAGCAGAGAAATAATATGCTTTCATTTATACAGACGGATAGATAATAAGGAAGATATTGACAAAAGACTGTATTGTTCATATCATACGAACGACTGCACTGTTAACCCATGTCACTAAAATTTCGAAAATCTTGGCCTTGAGCATGCAATTGTAAAAAATCGAGCTGTAATTAAAGAGAGGGGATGTGGTGGAGAATTGTAGCTAAAAATAACTTAGGCAGCAGATTCGTGTAGGAAATACATGTAAAACCAAGTGTGTTTTTATGAAAAAACAAGTAGAGACAGACGGACTAACAGACCGTAATACATACTTGACTGAGATTTGACTGAAGTGACTTTTGGTTGGCAATTTGAAAGTTAGGGGGGAAGTCGGCGATTGGTCAACGCATTTTATAGTAGCGGGATAGAGAGGTGAAAGTTTGCCATTTGACATAAGTCTGTTCAGAGACGCAGTTTGAATCCATGGTGGTGTTGATTCCATAGAATACAAATATATAGGAACGCCATCATACAGCCAGCAGCTCAGCTGAGTTTTGCTAGCAACTTTAACTGTGTTCTCAATTCTGAATTCTGGTAAGAATGAATAATATTTATTTGGTATATTTTAATAATTCGAGTGATTGATACTGCCATATCATAAAAATGATTACGACAAGTAAGTGTTCGCTCTAGATCCCCAGCCCTAGTACAGGGTCTAGAGACATACATACAAAGAACATATATAGGAACGCCTAAATAAAACTATGAAAAAAGGATCTAGTGTTGAGATCAGTGGAACATATCACCTATCTTATTCAATAGCATCAAGCTATTGAACATATATCAGATGCAATGTAGTCTTGGGGAACTAGTACTATGTGAAACCAACTTGGTAAGATGTGCTGTGTGGTCAGAGAGATCTGACCCCGTCTATGTGGTGTTGTTGTTGTGTAGTGTTGTGTGCAGAAGTGGTTCAGGAGCTAGAGTTCTGACACATGACCCAATACTTTTGTTTCAGAACTGTGAGTTTCTATTTGGCACCAAAGCGGTGTCAAATGCTGTAGTAATATACACAAGTGTGGACCAGTGCAGTCTGTCATTGTGTCAGAGCAGCCGTATATTGCCCCCAGCACGGAGAGGTGGGACCACAAGACTCCTGTACAAGATCGACGCAGGCGAGATAAGTTATAACTGGCCTGCTGGACTTTCACCAACAAAAATTTTCAACTAATTTATCTATACTTCCCCATCTAATAAAGACATTCCATTCAGGGAAATTAACTATGTATTCATCCCTTAAATCAATGGACAATGTTTGGTACTCATAGACTGGGAGTGATGACACCACTCCAACAGCATATCTAGTAATAAGTTCTCCTAGGACTATCTTAATATAATTATTATTAACCAGTCATTTGAAATAATTAGGCACACATTTTCCATTTTATTATGTCATATGATTATGCATGCCATTTATAATTCCATAATATTTCATATGTTCTGACCAACAAACATTTGGTTCAGAACAAAATAAATTTATCAAAAGATTTAACATTTTAAACTTAAACAACCTGAGTTAATTCAGTGTGTTATAAAGTTTATTAATATTATTAGACTTAGTAAATATCTGTGTGTGTGTGTGTGTGTGTGTAATCTACCACAACACATTGCATATCAGTACCCTAGACTTTTAACGTAGCCACATTCATTAGTAAAAAAAGATATGTGTGAGGTCGTTAGTGGTAGTAAGTAGGGCCTTCTGTAATTCACATCTACATTTATCTCAGGAGCCTTCACAGCTGACCTCATACATCACACTAGGTAACATCAACCTTACAATACCATCAAAATCCACTACACCTCGCTGTGACGCTACACTGTAATTCTGACTTTTAACAGGCCCGATTCTGTGGTTCTATTTTGAATTTTCACCAGTTTTATTTTCTTCTGATCACGCGATTTTCCGTTGTTTACGGAAATCGCTATTTTCGGGCACGCTTTTTCACCATTTTATTTCTTCTCATTTGAATATATATCGTGTTTGGTATTTTTTTTTTGAGTAGATAAATTAAATGGGTTCGTTTATGATGGTAGGTTTATTTTATTCTAGCATCAGTTTACTTTCTTCTGATTTTTCGCGATTCCCGTAAATTTCGTTGTTTACGAAAATAATCGCCATTTCCGGCACGCGATATGACGAGGCCGGAAGCACGCGGCCGGAAGCACGCGGGGTTTGCGTGGGTTGATAGTATTAATTTTTCTAGCGCTCCCATTGGTCCGGGATTTGCGTAGGAAGGGAAATCCGCGTGGGCGGTTTCTCTTGTATATATTGAGACAGAAAACGGGGATTCGGTCTCTATGAAAAATTATTGCCTGGCCGTAGGACGTCGTAATTATCGTTCTCCACCGTGGGAAAAACAAACGATAATCGCGAGTCACGGCGGAAACAGTGGGGAGCATAATTTTGTCAAATAAAATTATCCACGGCAAAAGACATATCTCAGGGTCAGTGTACTCGAGTATCGTCAGGAGCAAAAGAAAATTACCCTATGGTCTCTGGCAGTGAAGTCCCTATGCTTCAGCTGAACCGCGGTTTATTTATCATACAGCCGAGAGCATCGCTATTATAGTCTCTAGCAACGGCAGGTGGCCGGGAGACTAGTTTCATTTTGTACAGCCTGAAATCAAGGCTGTGTTTTTTTCCTCTAACTCCGGAGCGGGTTAAAAGAGGGAAGCTATTCAGCAACAGAGAAGTTTTGTCTACAGTTTATCAAGCACCTCAGGCTTGATACCTGAACAGCATCGTCATCACCAAAATCAGGAACAGGTGACAGGGTTACCATACCTAGGTCCTGATAGAAATCGAGAAGAGAGTAACGGAGACGCCGCATCACCAGCCCTCGAGTGTTAGAGAGACACTGAGATCAAGAGAGAAAGGTAGAGAAGGAGGGAGAAAAATAGACAGGACCAGTAGGGTCTGTTCAGTATCCATTTGACGGATAGACACTGAGTCTGCGTTCGAAAAACCAAGTATTATTTTTAGCATTTCTTGTGGTGTAGTTATAGGCGCCTATCGCCTAACAAGTAGAAAGCTGTGTAGCCGTTCGTTGAGGAAGAGTCACCAGGACTAAGACAGTAGAAATTTATTAGTGTTAGAGAGTGGAGGCTAAAAGTTGACAGCCCCACCAAATTAGAATTGGTTTAAATCACTAACCATTTTTATTGTTCCTCAGCAGGGTGACAGAAAGAGTGAATGTGATTTGGGGTTTTTCTTGTCCCTCGTGTCTCTCAATTTAATTGTTACGTTGGTTTTTCCAGGCCGTGCAACAGTGCACGCTATCGACTGACTTGATGACGTATGATGCAATTTTATGTTTTTCTTGTATGTAAATAAATATATACATATATTATTTACTGGATCAGCTTCTATTCTTTACTATACTTACTCTATGTTGTCTGTATAGTGGTGTTTGTGGTCGTAATTATACACCTTATCTCCTTGTGTTTCAAGGCAGTCAGAGGTGGGGAGACTATAGCCATTTTTTTTAGTCACGAAGCGGCATGGGGAGATTCAAATCCTAGGTCTATCTCTTGAGCCAATAGTCTCACCTGTCCACAGGCATGTCATTTTCCATCTAAATTCTATCTTCTCAGACTTTCTCATACTAGGGTCTTGCTTTCATTCAGGCACACTCTATAAAATTAAAACCACTTCGTGACACTCGCATACGTCCATGTCTGCTAGCCATAGGTTTGATGCCAAATTCCAACAGTCTTAACCTTAATGATTCATCTATTGCAGTTTCATTCTCTAACAGGCTATCATTAATCGTTCTCATTATCTCACCCTTATCCATATCCAGTGTTCCCATGGTGGGTGCTCTTGATGCTAGTCTATCAGCTCTCTCATTATCACATACCCCTGCATGACCAGGACAGTAGATCCACACCAGCCCTTGTAGACTCGAAGCTTCTATGAATGTTTTCCATTCATGCCACAACCAACCACTTTGAACCTTTCGAAGCATGGACTGAGTCTGACACAATGACTGCCTTTGTTAATGAAGTTTCTGTTGTCCACCTTAAGGCAGCAGTAACAGCCTCGACCACCATTGTCATGCTGGAAGTTGTTATCTTGTAAGCCCCGCAATGTTCGGGGACGATTCTGCTCTGTACTCTAGCAGAGAAGCCCCAACCTGACTTCTCACTACGGATCACAGACCCATCTGTATACACAATCGCATAAATATCCCCGGCATGATCATGTATCGGTTGATTAATTTCCAGTTCTGCTTTTCCATTGCCCCAAGTTCTACACTCTCTGACAAGGCTGATGTTGACTTGCTGGTAGTTAATCCAGTTCCCATCTGACATACTCCAGTCTTCCCCTTTGAATATATTTTCAACTGTGGCCACGTGCTTGATTGTTGTCTGTGCCTGTGCCATCCATGGCATCCCTCTCTTTATTCTTGCTCCCTTAATGTCAGCTATGTTTCCTTGCAGGGGGTGCCGCTTGTCTGTGGTTACTCGCATATAGGCTTTTGCTTGGGTCATCGCATATCTGGATCTAATCGACAGCACTCCAAGCATGTACCTTATTGTCACAATGGGGGCGTCTCACGTACAGCCCAAGACTATACGCGTTCCTTCATTTTGAATACGTTAAAGTCGTTCACATTGTATTACTGACAGCGTGAGTATTCCCAGCTGTGACGAGATGGGAAATTTGATGATGGTGAGTTAATAGTAGTTCCAGTAAAAGAGTGCTGGACTACAAAAGATACCCCAGTCTCAGAAATGAGTACTGGTGTAAGAATGGCACAAGATGTAGTCAGACTGTTAAGCACTCTTGTCCAGATGATAAAGAGCAGATCAAGGGTCCACCTCGCTTCTCTAACGATTACCCTATGCTCTAAAAGTAATTCCACTTAAACAATTTCACACAATAAACAAAATTGGAATTAACTTCACAAAGTCAAAAAAGTACAATTAAAATTAATCAATATATTTATACTTATTTGTTCTCTTTTTTCTTCTTGGTAAAATGAAATGAGATATTTATATATTTATTTACTTACATAAAATATTCACAGAATGAATTTGAATTTACACCACAAAATGTTTCAGTATTATTCTGTCTATTTCAATGACTAATGTTCACAAAAGGTCTTTTCATCATGTGATTATCCTTCTGGATACTCGTTGTGTTCAACTGTTTGTGACTGTTTATCAATTATCTTTTGGGTAAAGTCCTGGAATGATGAGCAACAATGCCCCAACTAGTAAATGATGACACAGCACTGTAGAGTCTTTACTGAACTGCCAATACAATATGGAGGACAGCAAATAGGAGTGGTCCAGCATGTAGTGTTCCTCGTCACTATGCAGAATAACACTGATATATCTCACCTCCAGATTTGACTTCTACAATATGAAACCTGAAACAACACAGACCATATGGATAGCCTCTTCCTATGGGTTTGCACTAGCCTAGTGTAGGTGGGTGTTGTTACCATCAGTTTATGCATGTGTATGTAATGGACACATGTTTTTGTTACATTTGTCAGTGTTACAGGTGTCTATATGCTGATACATTTCTACAGTTACAGTAATATCCTATAAAATACATCAACTATTTACATTCATGGTATGATGTCTTAGTCTCCTTTACTTCCCCTGCCTGTCAAGTCAGCTCTAAAAAGTGCTGTAACTTTCTAGCAGGTTGTTAATCCTGAAAAGGACTGTTGACAGAACTCTGTTGAGTCGCTGTTGGTTATATTGTTGGGTTTCCATCTTCAAAACTCTTACCTACTATTACAATTATTATACATGGTACATTAACATCATAATTATGTATATCAACCAACTAAAATATCCTGAAATAAACAGTTATATTAATTTCATAATTATGTACAAATAATTCTACATACCCTATGGATGTTCAGAATACACTAGCTAAACACTGAATGAATCAAGGTAGGCTACCCTCAGACACATAGGAATAAAGTCTGCGACTCGCTCTGTCACGTTCTGTCTGCTGAGTAAACTGATTTTGTGTGTTTCAAATTTGCCGCTGTTTATATAGGCGTAATACGATCGACCGAGAGAACACTTACGTCATCCAGAACTTGGCCAAAATTTGTCTAGCCACTCGAGAGCAGATTTGTGCAGTTTGTGCTATGTCCACTACACAACACTTCTCCTTTCTCTTCAACTATAATCACAGTCACTTTCCTACATATCTCCTTTTATCCAGTGTCACAGTGACTATTAACTATTAATTTATTTTACCATTTCGTTCCATATGTTATTAACTCTTTTAATGTTCTGTTCTCCTGGACATTTTGTATTTCTTTTCTTTCATGTTTTCACCTGTTCAAACCCCACCCGCGGTTTGTTTACGTTTGGCTGGCCTTCAGAATTAAAAATTCTTCAACAGTCAGCGTAGCGGTAACGTAATGTTATCTAAACGCACCTGTGGTCCGTCCGAACAGGGGGAATTTCTCTGGTCGAGCTAAGCCTTTGATCACGAGCGAGAGACGGTTTCTGTGAAAGAAACCGCTTGTCTGTGGGAGGTAACTTCTGCAGATGGTCTCTGTGTTTGGCCTTCAGAACGCATTAGTGATCATAATATTATGTCTATCGGGGAAATTTTCTCAAAGTTGTTGCTTCTGAAATCTTTTGTCTTACTCTGGATTACGTCTTTCGCCGAACATCTGTAGAAATATGCAGGCCAGGTGTCCGGGGGGGAGCGTCCTTTGTAATCTATAAGAGTAGACGGGTTTAATAAGCCAAGACACTCGTGAATATTCCTGGCCCGTAGATGACCATATGAGATTTAGGCAGAGATAGCACGGCAGTACTAGAATGTGTTTGCCTATGTTCTAGTCATTTTCGGGTTTCAGGGAGACCGTATCGCTAGAGCAGACTCCAGTCAGGCGAGGAACGTCATGTTCTCTTCGTTCTAGAGGGATTCTGAATACAGCTAGCAATCACGAGTCGTCAACCCCGTTCCTGAATCAAAACCCCTTTTGTCAACGCCAAGTTAAGCTCACGCAGTGCAACGAGCCCACGCTAAATCCTGGAGAATCATCTGATGCAGTAGTAGTTCTTTGCTCGCCTCTTGATTGCCAGTCAGAGCATGGCGGCTTCCAGAATATCAAAACCGCCCAGCATGTCTATAGCAGAATCTGATATCACCCGACTTTGTGTGCCTAAACGGGGCACTCAGCCAAAACCACAGCCAAACCAGTTTAAACAGGATTTACAGCCAAGCAAGCAATAGCGCCGGATAAGAGCGCCTGGGACTCTTTGTCCTCCAGTAACTTCGTCTGGTGTATTTCTGGGTTTATGTAGAACTTCGCACTTAGGAGCGGCCAGCAAAGATAAACAGCGTCTTCCAGCCTAACTCGCGCAATTAGAGGTAACCAAAGTCAGCACCAACAAGAAAGTTTTTACAGGTCAAGTCCATCACCCATGGAGTATATTTTTACGTAAAAGACACTTTCTGTAGCTGGCACATTTGGTCCCACGAAAGCGGACAGACTGACACGCAGTTTATTCATCTGGTAAACCGGAGATAAATACGTCTTCCAGCCCCTCACGCAATTAGGGGTCACCAAAGATAGCGCCTACATTGGATTTACAGGTCAATTCCATCACCCATGGAGTATATTTTTACGTAAAGACATTGGAGCTATACCATTTGGTCCCACGAAAGCGGACGGACTGTAGCTCAGTTCATTTATTTGGTCAGCAGGAGATAGACAGTCTTCCAGTCCCCATCGCGAAATCAGGGGTGCCACCAACAATAGCGACTACAGTGGATTTATACAGGTCAAGTCCATCCCCCATGGAGTATATTTTTACGTAAAAGACACTGTCGGAAGCATTGTACTTGGTTCCACGAAAATGGACAGACTGTCAGACAGTTATTTCATTTCTCTGTGTTCTACAGGTTTTATGAGTGTTGGTGGTGTGTGTGTTTGTGGGTGTGTATTTGCATTATTGATGATTATTGATGACTATTGATGATTATTGATGTAATTTTATGCTGTGTATGATGAGATGCATTATTTTCCATGCTTTTCTTCTTTAATAAAGTTTACACATTTTATTAATGCGCTGTTCCCGACCCTTCCGTCCATAATTAACTTGTTTCAGCTCTTTACTATAATCTCTATGTTTGATAAGAGAAAAGAGCGAGAGCAGGAGGCGCTTAGACAGTAAATGTGAGTTGAGGCTTGGAGAGAGAGATCATTTTGGTAAATCTTCTTCCAGGTTGTCTCAAGTCCATCTCCTATTTACACCTTTCTGTGTGTGTAATCTATAACTCTGTCAGTCCACTATCCCTTGTCGATTTCACTACTATTGTCCAACTCGACAAATACTCTACAGTCTAACTCAACCACGACATCCAGCTCATTCGTGGCTTTCTTTAAGTATAAGTTTTATCCCATCTTGAGCTGATTTCTATTTTATGAGAATTCTCAAAGTGAACAGAACACGATTTTCAAAGCAAGGTGACACGCATAATTGCTGTTATCACAGTCTTTATAACATACAATACAATTTCTACGATGCGCACACTTGCCTTCCATCTGCCTCGAACTAAGGGTCAAATAGAAATCTGTTGTAATAATCCATTCCTGAAATAAATGGCTAATTCTAACCTTAGACTTTTTCTTCTTCTTTGATCTTTAGCCGCCGACCGTCAAAGCAGTCAGTGGCCATCACGCCTAGTGGCGTCTTGTAGGGCAACAACAAATTGATTCCATTTTGCTCGGTCGGCGGCCATCCTTCGTACAGTGCCCCAACTCTGGTTCATTCTTTGTATCTCAGCCTCCACAGTCCTCCGCCAGGTTGTTTTTGGTCGGCCTCTCTTTCGTTTTCCTTCAGGGGTCCAAAGCATAGCTGTTCTTGTGATGGCATCGGGGTTTCTTCTGAAGACATGGCCAACCCAGCTCCAGCGTCTGCCAGCTATGATGGTGTGCATGTCCTCTTGCTTGCTACGAGTAAGCAGATCTTGGTTGGTGATGGTATTCGGCCAAAAGATTCGGTGAATTTTTTTTTTTTAGGCATGTTGTGTGAAAAGAGGACAATTTCGACATTTCCTTCTCTGTAACTCTCCAGCCTTCCGCACCATAGAGAAGCACAGAAAGCACACAGCTTTGATATAATCTTAATTTTGTGCTTGTGCTGTATTGAGAGGACTTCCAGATGTTGTTTAGGCTAAAAAAGGCTGTTCTTGCCTTATTCATTCTGATGTTGATGTCTTTGCCTGCCCCGCCGTCTGGTGTTACTGTGCATCCTAGGTATGTGAAGGTGTCTGTCTGTACCAGTTGCTGATTCCTTACTGATATGGGCTCAGGGTGCTCACATTGAGCGTCATGACCTCTGACTTCTTTAAATTGATGTTCAAGCCCACCTGCTGGCTAAATTTATTAAAAGTCTATCCGTTTTTTCCTGGATGTGTTGATGTGAATGTGCTAGTAGTGCAATGTCATCTGCATATTCCAGATCTTCCAATGTAGAAAATGTAGTCCATCTTATTCCTCTTGGACTGCCCTCTGTTTTCTGGTGCATCACCCAGTCCATGACTGTTAAAAATAGAGTGGTTGATAAGGGGCATCCCTGTCGTACTCCTGTCTTCACCTCAAAGGTTAGGTTGCTCTGCCCAACACTACACGTAAAGTTGGCATGGAGGCTTTTTTATGATTGACACTATGCAGCTTGGAATTCCATAAGCCCTCAGTATTTTCCATAAACTGTCCCTATGTATACTGTCAAAAGCCTTTTCAAATCAACGAAATTAATGTACAGCTGTCTTTGCCATTCTGAGCACTGCTTTATAATGTTCCTGAGAGTGAATATATGATCTACACATCTTCGGTTCTTTCTAAATCCTGCTTGTTCTTTCCTCAGTTTGTGGTCTACTGCTTTGAAATTCTCTGTATAATTATCCTGCCTAGTATTTTGCTGGGAACTGAGAGAAGAGTGATTCCTCTCCAATTATTGCAGTCTGCAAGATCTCCCTTCTTGGGCAATTTGGCAATTATTCCTTTGTTCCACTCTGGTGTTGTCCCCGTTTTCCAGACTTGTGTAAATAGTGGTTCTAATAGTTCTGCTGCTAGCTCAGGGTCTGTCTTAAATAGCTCTGCATTTAAGTTATCAAGGCTAGGAGCTTTTCCGTTCTTTAACCCTTTGATTGCTGTGATGATTTCTTCTTTTCGTGGAATGTCTGTATTTACATCTAGATTGTTTTCAGCCTTAGGAACATTCAATTGTGTCTCTGGTATTTCCTTGTTCAGAGTTTCTCTGAAGTGCTGTGCCCATCTTGTTTCCTGTCCCTCTGCTGTCGTGATGAGATTTCCTTGCTTATCTCTTACTAATGTAATATTGTTTGCACCTCGTTTTCCGCTGATGAATTTAGTTATTTTGTATACTGTGCTTTGTTCATTTCTCAGTGCTGCCTCTTCTGCCTGTCTTGCAAGATCGTCTAGGAAATTCCTTTTGTTGGTTCGGGTTTGGCGTTTAACTTCCTTGTCCAGCTGACTGTACTGTTCGCTATATAGTTGCTTTAACCTGGGGGACTTCGCTTCTGTTTTCTTTCTTTTCATTTCCTTTCTCAGTGTTATGGTGTTTAATGTTTCTGGTGTTATCCAGTCTTGCTTCTTCCTTTCCTGGAATCCCAAGCATGATTTGCTGCTTTCCTTATATATTGTTGAAATGGTGTTGAATTTCTGGTCTATATCATCAGTCAATGTCTTTTCCTGACTTGTGGCAAATTGATATCGTTTCTTTATGTCAGCCGCAAAAGCTTTTCTAGTAAGGGGGGTCCTTCAATTTGCTGATGTCAAACCTTTTCTGTGTAGTTACAGTTGGTCCAGCCCTTCTTAGTTTCCCTTTCAGTTTTGCTACTACTAAATGGTGATCACTTCCCACATCTGCACCTCTTCTTGCCTTCACATCTTGTAATGCATGTCTCCATCTGCCGTTAATCATGATGTGGTCTATCTGATTTCTGTCCCGACCATTTGATGATTCCCATGTTAATTTGTGAATTTCTGTATGTGGGAAAAGTGTTTCTCCAATGACCAGGTTGATAATACTACACAAACTTATTAATTTATCCCCATTTTCGTTTGGTGTTTCGCTGCCGCATTTCCCCATTACTCTTTCATTATATATATTGTGTGTACCAACTTTCGCATTGAGGTCTCCCATTACTATAAAAAGATCATATCTAGGTGTGTCTTCCATTTCTTTCTGCAGTTGTTGATAGAATTCATCCTTGGCCTCTTCATCGCTGTCATTCGTTGGTGCGTAGCATTGTATTATTGTAGTATTGGTGAATCTACCTCTCAATCTTAATCTTATCAGTCTGTTGATGATGGGTTTCCATTCCAGTAATGTCCTTTCTATTCCTTTTTGTAGAATAATGGCTACACCTTCATTGTGCTGTCCATCCTCTCTTCCAGAGTAAAGTACTGTTTCTCCTGTTGCTGTTTGTCGTATTTTGAATCTGTCTAACAACACGGTCATATTTACCGCGCTAACTATAGGATAAATGGACCGATGGAATAGCCAATCAGGACGCTCCTTTTCTAGTATGTATAAAGGAACCTTTTTATTTTTGACAGAAAGGGCCTATTCTGTGTATTTGATAGGAAGGAGTTATTTTATTTCTTAAAGAATAACGATATATACAGGGAAATACATAACTATTATAACATCTGGGATATTACTTTATAGGTAGGTACAAAGACGGCTTCATAATAGTAATTTATTTAAAGAGAAAAATTGGTTTTAGTGATATTTCTACATAAGGGTAACTCCCGATTTAGCTAATTAAAGACTGCATAGATTTAAATGCCTTGTAATAACTAAACAACAAAAATATAGAAAGATAGAGATAAATTAGCAGTTCAAATATCACTTTAAATAATAAAAAACGGCCCAGTAATAAGTTAGTTATAGAATATTTAAACTTAGTCACATTATACGGGCAAGGTGAAAAACGTTTGGGTTTTGATTCTTAAACACACATTTGGACCGTGCTTCCGATTGGGCGGACACGGCGCTATATATAGAACTGGGACTTAGGGGAGTCCGCCACAAAATTTAAATACCGAGCTGCATGAATGGAGCGCAAACTGTTACTGCAGGGTCTTTTGCCGCTGTGATCTCGAAGCAGACTTAAAATTCCCATTGAAAGCCTGTATTCAGCTTATGTATTATTGCCTGATGGTTCTGTCTCGATATTACAAAGTACGAAAAATCCACTGAGAGGAAGTCTGTTGGTGTCTACAGCTCCTTATATATCTGGAGCCATACCACGATTCCCAGCCTGGAGTTGCAGTTTGTGCAAACCCGGCCTGATGGTTGCAGATCATCATCTAATAAGATAGGTGGCATCTAGTTCCACTGTACAGCACATCCCGTCAAAAACTACAAGTATAAAACCACACATAATAAAAATAAAAAAAACATTTAATGATGATATATGAAGGACATTGGTTAAATAAAGTGAATTCTACAGTCCAGGGACAGTGATTATAGATTAGTAAAGAAAGTAATTGACATTATCTCGTTACCTTTACCCTATTATTATTTATGGAAAAGTACATTCCATATTATTTATTTAATGTTGTAAATACCATTTGATTTCTTTTAGAATTCCTGACCGAAAAAATAACTTGGTAGAGGACAAATAAATTGTAAATAATTTCAGTCAGTCTTGCTTAATAATTCTTATTAAGTTAATGTTCTGTATTGAGATTTATTCTCTTTCTTCGATCCTTAACCACCGACCGTCAAAGCAGTCAGTGGCCATCACGCCTAGTGGCGTCTTGTAGGGCAACAACAAATTGATTCCACTTTGCACGGTCGGTGGCCATCCTTCGTACAGTGCCCCAACTCTGGTTCATTCTTTGCATCTCAGCCTCCACAGTCCTCCGCCAAGTTGTTTTTGGTCGGCCTCTCTTTCGCTTTCCTTCGGGGGTCCAAAGCATAGCTGTTCTTGTGATGGCATCGGAGTCTCTTCTGAGAACATGACCAACCCAGCTCCAGCGTCTGCCAGCTATGATGGTGTGCAT
Organism: Oreohelix idahoensis; assembly: GCA_024509875.1. Taxonomy (NCBI): domain Eukaryota; kingdom Metazoa; phylum Mollusca; class Gastropoda; order Stylommatophora; family Oreohelicidae; genus Oreohelix; species Oreohelix idahoensis. The sequence continues at coordinate 21,158 of JAMPIV010018939.1, forward strand.
GTCCTCTTGCTTGCTACGAGTAAGCAGATCTTGGTTGGTGATGGTATTCGGCCAAAAAATGCGGTGAATTTTTCTTAGGCATGTTGTGTGAAAAGAGGACAATTTTGACATTTCCTTCTCTGTGACTCTCCAGCATTCCGCACCATAGAGAAGCACAGAAAGCACGCAGCTCTGGTATAATCTTAATTTTGTGCTTGTGCTGTATTGGGAGGACTTCCAGATGTTATTTAGGCTAAAGAAGGCTGTTCTTGCCTTATTCATTCTGATGTTGATGTCTTTGCCTGCCCCACCGTCTGGTGTTACTATGCTTCCTAGGTATGTGAAGGTATCTGTCTGTACCAATTGCTGATTCCTTACTGATATGGGCTCAGGGTTGCTCACATTGAGCGTCATGACCTCAGACTTCTTTAAATTGATGTTCAAGCCCACCTGCTGGCTAAATTTATTAAGTCTATCCGTTTTTTCCTGGATGTGTTGATGTGAATGTGCCAGCAGTGCAATGTCATCTGCATATTCCAGATCTTCCAATGTAGAAAATGTAGTCCATCTTATTCCTCTTGGACTGCCCTCTGTTGTCTGGCGCATCACCCACTCTATGACTGTTAAAAAAAGAGTGGTTGATAAGGGGCATCCCTGTCGTACTCCTGTCTTCACCTCGAAGGTTAGGTTGCTCTGCCCAACACTACACGTAAAGTTGGCATAGAGGCTTTTTATGATTGCCACTATGCAGCTTGGAATTCCATAAGCCCTCAGTATTTTCCATAAACTGTCCCTATGTATGCTGTCAAAAGCCTTTTCAAAATCAACAAAATTTATGTAAAGCTGTCTTTGCCATTCTGAGCACTGCTCTATAATGTTCCTGAGAGTGAATATATGGTCTACACATCTTCTGTTCTTTCTAAATCCTGCTTGTTCTTTCCTCAGTTTGTAGTCTACTGCCTTTGAAATTCTCTGTATAATTATCCTGCCTAGTATTTTGCTGGGAACTGAGAGAAGAGTGATTCCTCTCCAATTATTGCAGTCTGCAAGATCTCCCTTTTTGGGCAATTTGACAATTATTCCTTTGTTCCACTCTGATGGTGTTGTCCCCGTTTTCCACACTTGTGCAAATAGTGGTTCTAATAGTTCTGCTGCTAGCTCAGGGTCTGTCTTAAATAGCTCTGCATTTAAGTTATCATGGCCCGGAGCTTTACCGTTCTTTAACCCTTTGATTGCTGTGATGATTTCTTCTTTTCGTGGAATGTCTGTATTTACATCTAGATCATTTTCAGCCTCAGGAACATTCAATAGTGTCTCTGGTATTTCCTTGTTCAGAGTTTCTCTGAAGTGCTGTGCCCATCTTGTTTCCTGTCCCTCTGCTGTCTTGATGAGATTTCCTTGCTTATCTCTTACTAAAGTAATATTGTTTGCACCTTGTTTTCCGCTGATGAATTTAGTTATTTTGTATACTGTGCTTTGTTCATTTCTCAGTGCTGCCTCTTCTGCCTGTTTTGCAAGATCGTCTAGGAAATTCCTTTTGTTGGCTCGGGTTTGGCGTTTAACTTCCCTGTCCAGCTGGCTGTACTGTTCGCTATATAGTTGCTTTAACCTGGGGGACTTCGCTTCTGTTTTCTTTCTTTTCATTTCCTTTCTCATCTTTATGGTGTTTAGTGTTTCTGGTGTTATCCAGTCTTGCTTCTTCCTTTCCTGGAATCCTAAGCATGAGATTTATTACATATGATTAATTCAATTTTCCACTAGATAATTAGCCAGTAAAACAAAAGTATATTCATTAATCAATGTGGGATCTAGAGAGGTAGCAGATAGGTCTTCAGTACCCCACACTATCATCATACTTGAAGATTTACATAGCTTGACCCCACTATTGATGTCGATACACCCTTGCTCTTTTCAGAGAAGGGGGTATTTCTTATAAGACCAGTCTCTTATCTGGCACTATCCTGGTATCATCTGATACACCTTTGTGTCCAGGGAAGTCTTTATTTTAATAACATCCAAACCTCTCGCGACACTGTTTTAACTTTTCCTGCCCCTGTCCATCTGCTCTCGCTTATCCCTAGAATGTGTAACCTACAGTTTCTCATTTCTGCCGTGACCTGTTTTAGTTTACCCGTCTCATTCATTGTCCTGACATTCCAAAATCCTGTTCTTGTATCATGTTTTGCGGTCAAGACGTCCGTTCTCATGTCAGTGGCTTCCTTTCGGCTTTCACCACTGACAGTCATACGAGCCTCAAACTCCGGATGTCCGTCTCGCAGCAGAGTTTGTTTATTCGTTGTTGTTTCCGTAACTTCAATTTTTTTTTTTACATAGACAGGGGTGTCAGCCCTATGCTAAAACCCCCAACCTGGAGGACCAGGGTGTCTGCTTTAGTCTGATCCCTGCCCGCGCAAACCTGTCCAGCTTGGTAGAACCTCCCAGGAGTAAAACTCCCGCTGGCATAGCTCTGGGGGTAATCAGGGTACGCAAGCCGCCATACCTCGACAAGGTATTGACACCGGTGATGGCAGAACCTTAGACTAGCACATATATATTCAAGTAGACGTCTGAGTGCGCATGAAGAAGAAGAAGGCACCCCCCCCCCCCCCCCTTTTCCCTCTCCTTTATTGTTTGCATGCTACCAAAATTCAATTATACGCTAGTTGAGTATTGCGATCGTTAATCATATGGTAAACTGGATTTTTTTTTTTTCAACATTAAAAATATTGCACGAATATGCAATGCAATTAATACGCTGATTTCAAGATTTTTTAAAAGAAAACTGTAGCACAACTATGGCAGTTATTGCATATTTTCCTGGAAAATAATTTCATGCAATACTTTTCTAACTTCCTTAGCAAGACATTTTAAATCAGCACATTCATTCGATAACATTGACGTGCAGTATCTTCCATAATTTAATTTTTTTTTCAAAACTTTAAATTGTTCTATTAGAACATGAAGTATGATTGGTAGAACCACTACCGGCCTGAGGGTCGGAATAAAGTTTATTTTTCAAAGATATTCCAGTGCAAGCGCTCGTTGCAGGTCAAGTCATAAAAGGTTTAAAGAGATTTTTGCGCTGTTCTGTTTTACATATTTTTATGCGTTTTATTATTTGCGTTTTGCAAAGTGATTAACAAGTATCATCCAATACCATATTTCCCGCCGTAAGGTACTTCGGTTGGTCCGAAAAATCACATTTTGCACACCGTCATTTGCGCACTTTTTCTATTTTCGAGAGAGTATATTAACCTTCAACCACAGCTAATAATTGTATTGTTTCCCCTTATATGTACTCTCGCGAAAATAAAAAAGTGTGACGGTGTGCATTAAATCAACAGAGAATCAAGATACTCTTCTGTTCATTTTCATTCGGGAAACGTATTTAACTCATCATTTTTCTTAAAAATTACCTTAAAATGTAAGTTTTTTTAAAATTGTTTCTTCAAGACAAAATTTTAATTTAAAATATTGCAGACTTATTATTATGGATCAAAATGGTAAGCTGGCTAAAAGGAAGAGACGATCGCGTCATTCACAGCGAGCAAACAGTTTTATTATGGAAAGAAGTCTAACAACTTGAACTGGAGACAGGAAGGTGCGGAGATGCAGATTAAATCAACAGACGATCAAGATACTCTTCTGTCCAGTTTCATTCGGGAAACGGATTTATCTCATCATTTTCTTTAAAATGTAAGTTTTTTATTGTTTCTTCAAGACGCAATTTTAATTTAAAGTATTGCAGACTTATTATTACGGATCAAAATGATAAGATGGCTAAAAGGAAGAGATGATCGCGTCATTCACAGCGAGCAAGCGAGACTATAGAAGAAGCAGCAATGTAATACGTGTAACAGAAACAACACACTATAATTAAAAACCAAAATTGGCGGGTTGTTGCTAGTTATATACGAGGGAAGGTCAAAAAGTAATGCCTCCTATTTTTTATGTATGTAAATACTGCATCGGTGTGCAATTTGTAAATTTAGCAGGATTCATCAAACACTCTTCTGCACTGTATAGCATTACCAACCTGTTTCAGTAACAGGTGGCACCACTGTAACAGTTTAAAAATGGCTGCCAAAGACGTTCGGTTAAAACAATGTTATTTCATAGAATTCCTCAATGCTGAAGGCGAGACCCCAATTCGCATCCACGAACGTTTGAAGAATGTTTATGGAGATTCAACAGTGGATGTTAGCACTGTCCGACGTTGGGTACATCGTTGTGACGAAGCTGAAGTAGGTCAATCCTCAATGGCTGACACAAAGCGGACTGGCAGTCCGTCTACCGCAGTGACTCCACACAACATTCATCGAGTTGATGGCATCATTCGTGGTGACCATCGGGTAACACTGGATGAACTTTCTTCCATGTTGTCCATTAGTAAAGGCAGTGTCCAGAACATCATTAAAGACCTGGGTTATTCAAACGTTTGTGCACGGTGGGTACCCAGAATGTTGACAGACAGACATAAAGAAACAAGGAAAACCATAGCCATCAACCTCCTGCACCGTTACGAAACTAAAGGAGAAGGGTTTTTATCGAATATTGTGACAGGTGATGAGACTTGGGTTCATTTTTTTAAAACCAGAATCCAAGAAGCAGTCAATGGAATGGCATCACACAACATCGCCGACAAGAAAGAAGTTCAAAAGTTCACCATCTGTAGGGAAAGTTATGGCCTCCGTGTTTTGGGATGAGAAGGGTGTGATTCTTCTCGACTTCTTGGAACAGGGAAACACGGTGAATGCAGACCGTTACATTGAAACTTTGAAGAAGCTTAGAGGTCGTTTTCGGCGACTTTACCCATTAAAAGATCAGATAAATGCACTACTGTTGCACAATAATGCCACGCACCATTGATGCGATTGCAGAATTTGGCTGGACATTATTACCACATCCCCCTTACAGTCCCGATCTTGCACCTTCTGACTTCCATCTGTTTGGACCACTGAAAGAAGATCTTCGCGGACATCACTTCGAGGACACCGAGACCCTTAAACGCGCCGTACGCCAGTGGTTTAGGAAAAAGGACACAAATTTTTACCGTGCGGGGATACACGCCCTTGTGAGAAGATGGACAAAAACTGTAACAAATAACGGAGACTACATTGAGAAATAAATTTTTGAAGTTCAGACTTGGGGCTACATTTCAATGTGAATTGTATCTGTTTTCTTGCCTACTGAATGAAATTAAAAATTACGAGGCATTACTTTTTGACCGTCCCTCGTATATATATATATATATATATATATATATATATATATATATATATATATATATATATATATATATATATATATATATATATATATATATATATATATATATATATATATATATATATATATATATATATATATATATATATCTTCTTCTTCTTTGATCCTTAGCCGCCGACCGTCAAAGCAGTCAGTGGCCATCACGCCTATTGGCGTCTTGTAGGGCAACAACAAATTGATTCCACCTTGCTCGGTCGGTGGCCATCCCTCGTACAGTGCCCCAACTCTGGCTCGTTCTTTGCATCTCAGCCTCCACAGTCCTCCGCCAGGTTGTTTTTGGTCGGCCTCTCTTTCGTTTTCCTTCAGGGGTCCAAAGCATAGCTGTTCTTGTGATGGCATCGGGGTCTCTTCTGAGGACATGACCAACCCAGCTCCAGCGTCTGCCAGCTATGATGGTGTGCATGTCCTCTTGCTTGCTACGAGTAAGCAGATCCTGGTTAGTGATGGTATTTGGCCAAAAGACTCGGTGAATCTTTCCCAGGCATGCCGTGTGAAAAGAGGACAATTTCGACATTTCCTTCTCTGTAACTCTCCAGCATTCCGCACCACAGAGAAGCACAGAAAGCACACAGCTCTGATATAATCTTAATTTTGTGCCTGTGCTGTATTATATATATATATATATATATATATATATATATATATATATATATATATATATATATATATATATATATATATATATATATATATATATATATATATCTTCTTCTTCCGTCCTTAGCCACCGACCGTCAAAGCAGTCAGTGGCCATTACGCCTAGTGGCGTCTTAGGGCAACAGCAGATAGGTTTTCTTTGCCATTGTTTCCCATCACGCCACTGGCGTCTTTAGGGCAACGGCAAATCAATCCATTTGCTGTTGTTTCCGTAATCGAAGTGACTGGCAAACGGGTGATCAGCCCGTTGGTATATATATATACAGTAGAACTCCATTTATCCGAACCCCATGGGACCGAGCATCGTTCGGATAATCAAATGTTCGGATAATTGGATTACATAATGTATCGAGTACATGTACACATATTTCTAAAAATAATTAACCATCACAAGGAAATACACTATAAAACATATTTACTTGTACTGTAATAATAATACCCACACTGTATTAGATCACTGTATCACCAAAATCTTTCATTACACTGCAGTGCATGTACTACTTGTATTAATTATTTTTTTTAAGAAAGAGAAATGTTTTCAAAATAACATTACAAACGATTCAAAACCAGGCGCAACTTACGTATACACGTACTTGCACAGATGTAGCCCACTATTTAAAATAATGAGGAATCCTCTTTTGCACCAAACTGGATAGTCTCCTTTTGGCTGCTAAGTCCCGCATTCTCTTCAACAGCAGAAGCTGTGTAGGACAGCTGTCATCTTCTTGCTCGTACCAAGCCATCGCTGTTTCTAGTGCTATAAAGGCCTCTTCAGGACTTGGTCGACGTTTTGGGTTTTCTTCATAATCTACAAGTACATCATGTACTTCTGAGGTGTCTTCATCATCGGTCACTACATGTATTTGGTTTTCTTCTTGCACAAAAGACAAAATTTCTTCGTCATTCAAAAACTGAAAACCAGAATCATTATCATCTTCTAGCCAAATGTGTGCATCATCTTTGTCACAGGCCGAAAATCCGGGCATTGCTTGAAACAGTTCCACAACTTCATTTATACAATCATCATTTGTGTCCACTACAGTAGTTTCATTTCCTCCTTTTTTCCCAAGCAATCTATTCCAAGCCTTGTTGAGATTATCTTGTGACAGGGTGGTCCAAGCATCAGCTAACATATCAGCAGTCTTTGAGATTAAGCTTTTAGGAAAACGCCACCACACTTTCTTCATCTTCAGCCAACAATAAACAACGCAGGACTTCCTTCTTGTACATCTTTTTAAGCTTTGCTATAACACCCTGATCCATTGGTTGAATCAGTGCTGTTACATTAGGAGGCAGAAAAATTACTTTAAAATTTGCATCAACTGCATTCAATGTATCCGTCTCTGGATGAGATGGTGCATTGTCCAGTAGAAGAATTACTTTTCCAGTTTTCTTTTCTTGTTCTCTCAACCTCTTCACATTTGAGATGAACTGATTTGTATACCAATCAAGAAATATTTCACTATTCATCCAAGCACTCTTCTGTGCTTTGTAGCACAATGGGAGACATGTCACATTCTTTAAACAACGTGGTTTTTTGGCTTTACCGATCATTAGCACCGGTAAACAATGACTTCCACTGGCATTCGCGGCTACCAAAATTGTTACTCTCTCTTTGCACTTTTTAAACACAGGGGAAACTGCTTCGCGCTGAGATGCAAGTGATTTTTGAGGCAATGATTTCCAGCATAAGCCAGTCTCATCGGCATTATACACATCGAGTGAATAACCTTCTTCTTCCAAAAAAGCCAAGAATGTTTCTTTAAAATTTTCAGCGGCAGTTGCATCGCTAGATAAGGATTCCCCTTGGATCTCCAATTCTCGTATGCCATGACGAGATTTAAAGTTTCTTAACCATCCCTGGCTAGCCTTAAAGTCAGGAGGACAGTCAAGTTGATTGTTGAACTGAAGTGCCTTTTCACACAATAGAGAACCAGAGATAGTTTCCCCTTTGCTTCTTCTTTGCACAAACCATATATACAAAGCCTCTTCCAATTTCAAATCTTTCGCATGTCTCATGGTTTACGTTTCTTCGACCCATTTTCACTATCCAATTTCGATGCAAAACTCATAATTTTATCCTTGTTACTTTTGATGTCAGAGACGGTAGCTTTCCCAACTTTGAAAATCCTCGCAAGTGAAGACACAGTTTCACCTTGTCCTAGTCTCTTGATAATTTCTGTTTTCGTTTCAAGTGACAAAACATTGCGGTTCCTTTTATATGCTTTAGGCCTTCTGGAAGATGCCATATCGCACAGAAAAATACTTGCACACCAAAATTATTCTGCTGTAGTAGCAGACACAATTATTTTAAGTTGAACTGTCTGTTTAGCCAGTGTTCTGCCTAGAACGCATGTGGTGAAGTGGGATGTTATAAATATTTATAAGGGACTTAGTGTACTGACTGAGATCAGCTGTGAAGGTATATATATATCTAATAAGAGTAGTATATTATATATATAACCTTACTTGCTACCACATATCTATATATCTCAGTCAGAATTATTCTGGAATAGTGTGATGCTACGTTATGTGTCTAGGGTATGAGTATGGTGAAGTGTAAGTCACAACAACAGACAGATAAACAATTTAATTTAATCCACTACTCTTGACAACACGGTGACACTCACATACATATAACACTCTACAAAGATATCTTAAAAGAGTCACTAATAAACTTTCAAATAACAATATGTATTCATTACTGGCATGAATGAATATGTGTCCTGATTCAACTACAAGGGAACCAGGAATCACAATCAATTTAAATTACAAGTTATGTACAGAATGTATTTAATATGAATATTGTAGTGACATATATTAGTACAAATGTTCTATGTGTGTCAGTTGTGTAGTAGTAAAATGAGGTAATACTGGTTTTGTTTTGTTCAAGCTCTGTTGGTATTGGTCATCATGACTTCAATAGTTTGTCTTTAGGGACTATTATTGGAGATGTTCACAGTTCCTGATTTTAAGACAAGTAAATTCCCCTCTTAATGTTGATTTTATAAAGTTATTTCAAGATGAGGGGACATAATGTTGAGCTCAGCTGGCCAACTCTGCTTATCTTGAGTGATGGCGGCAGGAGAGGACTCCTCTGCTCGAATTCTCCTCTGGGCTCAGGAGACACCTCACTGATAGCTAAAAAGACCAAGGAGTATGCTGTCCGACACTGGATTCAGCAAATCTCTGCCCAGGTACTGCTCAGTACATCAAGACCACTGTCCCTGAAATCAAGAAGGATGTACCTTCTACTTCATAACTAATTTATATTTTCTTTTTACACTGATCACAATACATCACAAACATTGCGTTCAGAGCGTTAGGCCAACAGTCAGCTTCATCTGAAATACTTTATTCCAGTATTACCCTTCCTAATGGTTACTACGCCTCTGCACTTCCAGCATTATTTCTTTCTAGACAATCATCCAGGTGTCAGTGTACTGTTTGGCCATTCCATGCCGTTTTACTTCTCTCCGACACCCTCTGTTCAGGCTGGAGCATTTTAGGCTTTACCTCACGTTTGCCACTGAACTACACATATATATACAGGCATAAATCAACAATTCACATTCAATTTTCATTAAAAGATATTAAATGGTTCAAGCTTACCACAATTCATACGAATAACACAGATACGTTGATTAGCAATGAATTCTGGCACAAACTGGCACAAACTTCCATCTGCCTATGTTCCAGGCTTTTATTGAGCCAAATATATGCTGGCTTCAACGCACTGATGCTTTATCAAGCTATTTTGAACAAGTGGTCTCGAACTAACGCTCCCAAGTGTGTATATCAGCGAGACTGGCCAATGAGCCACGTTTCGACAAGTGTTTGAAAAAATGTTATCTTTTCCCGTCTCCCCCAACAACCAAGATAGTATTTATAGCCCGACCAATCGTGGTTAGGCTTTCATTTGTTGCGCTCCAATCAATTTGGAGTTTACATGGTAGGCTATTTATGTAACGTAAGGTTTTTTTCAAACACGTTATAAAAAAAATCTTATGAGCAGAAATGATTTTATGCTGTCAGGCACCCCCAATATTTTATTTTGGGTATAATTTATTAATTCCTGGACTATTTGCGTAACGTTTTACATATTATTTGTCAGCAAGCCCTAAGGAACCCAAAAATACTAATTTAAAGGAGCTACGTGGCTGCGTTCAAAATATGCAATTTCTTCTACCTCCTGTTTGGAAGATGTGCTGTCTGGGTACTGTTATGTGTTCAAACGTAAACCCATCTAATGTTATCTTTTCTAATAAGAGTTTGTTATGATTTATAAACCTAACTCTGGGAAAGGGTAGTGTATTTTATCACTGTCCGTCTGAAAAAAAATTAGTGCATGTAGACTTACACGCGTGATGGCAGCATTTGTATATCGCGCGTCGCGTGTTGCATGCGTTCCTGATTTTCAGCCCCCCCCTCTCGCTATCCTTTTGTCCATCTGTTCGTTCGTTTTGGTAACGTAATATAATTAATGTTAGGATTAATTTAGGTCATTACGCAGTACGTCTCAATGTTTTTTCTTAGAAATGCAGCACACGTTTCATTGAAGAAGGCGGGTAATAATACAGTAAGCTTTTATATCAACGTGAAAGCGTTACAATTTGCAGACGAAGCAGAAAACAAGGGGGATTTCGAGTACATTCCTTGTGACAGCACTGTCATTTTACCATTGCTCTTCTCTTTATTAATTTTATTTGTTAGGCTTCATATTTAATTGATAATTTATATATGTGGATTAGAATATTCCATGACACCTCCCCTCTTAAAACAGACATTATATGTCAGTCCTTTATTCTATATACACATAGAGAAATTTATTATTATTTCTGGGGTTTACGGTGATTCTCATCACACGGATGGCGGCTTAAAAAATCCGCTCCCAGATTGGTTTTTCCAGATATATATTCAATGCTAAAATTATATGGAGCCAGAAGCAAAGACCATCGGAGTAACCTAGAGTTCTCATGCTTAGCCTGTGCTAAAAACGATAAAGGTTTGTGGTCAGTTTGCAACTTAAATGCCTTCCCATATAGATAAATATTGAATTTCTTTATTGCCCATATTACTGCAAGACATTCTTTTTCGCTAGTTGAGTAGTTGATTTCAGCTTTATTCAACTTTCTGCTAGCATATGCCACTGGGCTTAATTCCCCATCCAATGCATCTGATTTCTGTAGTAAAGTTGCACCTAACCCAATATTACTTGCATCCGTCCTTACTATGAATTCTTGACTTAAGTCAGGTAATTTCAAAATGGGTTTACTTGTGAGCTTTTCCTTCAATTCTTGGTAAGTCATTTCACATTGTGGTGTCCATGTAATGCGATCTGGAAGTCCTTTACGTGTCAATTCAGTTAACGGTGCACATATGGAATTAAAGTTCTTGATATACTTCTGGTAGAAACCACATAATGAGACAAAGGATCTCACGTCCTTCTTGGTTTGTGGTCTCGGGGCTTTCTGTAGTTTCTCTAAATTCTTTGGGTCAGGGGTCATGTTTCCCTGATAAACTGTGTGTCCCAAAAATTCCAATTCTTTACATCCAACGCAACATTTGGTTGGACGGGCTGTTAAATTTGCCTCCCTAAGTCGATCAAACAGCATGTTCAGAGAGTCAATGTGTTCCTCAAATGTTTCTGTTGCTATAAGGATATCATCCATAAAATTTGTTATACAGGGATTATTCAGAGGATCCAATAATTTTTCTCATCATTCTAGAGAAGACACTAGGCGCATTCTTCAATCCAAATGGCAATCTATTAAACTCATAGTGTCCTTCTGAGGTACTAAAAGCTAGGTATGGTCTAACCTCAGGCTTTACTGGAATCTGATAGTATCCTTTACTCAGATCCACTTTTGAGAAATATTTAGCTTTATTTAGTCTGGCAAACAGCTGATTTGTATCCGGCAATGGATCCACCTGTCCTTCTGTAATAGCATTCAGTCTCCGGTAATCTATACAGAGTCTATGTTCTCCAGAGGGCTTCCTTAAGAGTACAACACCGGAACTATACGAAGACTCACTGTGCGAAATAATTCCTTCCTTCAACAGATAGTCTATCTCTTCCTTCAAAGCTTTTTCCTTAGCAAACGGAATCGAATATGGTTTCATACAGACAGGTGTGGAGTCTATGAGTTTCATATCATATTCCAATAGGTTTGTATGCCCTGGTCGGTCTGTTAACACCTCTGCATGATTATTCAGAACCTGTTGCACTCTCTCTTTCTGAGTTTTCGTTAAATGTGTACTGATTTTCACCTGTGCTGCTGTCTCACAGGGGTGTAATGGATATTCAAATGATGAAAGTGGTTCCTTTTTCATCTCCATGGCGATGGACAAGGTCAACAAGTGTGTCTCTTCCTGATGTTCTCTTTCCAAATATTTCTTCAGGAGATTCACATGATAGATTTTTTCTTTCCCCTTCTTATCTATCTTATAATTTGTTCTAGACACCTTCTCTAGAACTGTATATGGACCCTGCCATCCAATTTGTAACTTATTCTGACTCCCAGGCAAAAGAAGCAGTACTTTCTCTCCCACAGCCAAATTTCTGTCTTTCGCCTTCCTGTTATAATAGGCAGCATGTTTCTTCCTGGCTTGTTTCAAATTTTCATTGGCAAGTTTCCAGCCAGTTTTCAACCGAGTGGTCAGCTCATTCACATATTGGTATGAAGATGTAATGTTTTCCTCTGCCTTTTCATCAGTCCACGTTCTTAACAAAGCTACATATGGACCTTTAATTGTGTGGACCTATTTGTCCATGCACCGGTATGGTCTCTTCCACCTGAAGCTTTATAGTGATGATTTTTCCTCCCAGAATTATCATTCACAAAACGACCGCTACCAATTTTTCTTTTGGGGCTGTCTCCCCTCTTAAAATTCTTGATGAGAGATTTCCTCTCTACATATTCTTCCTCCAGTTTGTTTAAGTCCGATTGAGGGATTGTCGGCTTATCCTGGGGTAAGACATCTTTTTGCACTCTCCGCATAGTGGCCATTGTAAAACAGTTAAGTGAAGCTTGTCCGTGAAAAGGGGCTTCCCATTCCATTTGGTCCACCTTATCAAATTTATTTTTCCTTTTATTGTCAGGCCTGATTTTGCCCCATGGCGTGTCCAGGTCCTGATCCATGTTCCCACTTGTGGGTGTTCCCTCATGTGCTATACTACACCTTTCTACAAAGTTCTCAATGTCCCATCTTGCTTTGGGCCAATAATAATTGTGAGCCACCTTTTGAATGATGGTACCTATTTTCTCATGGTCCCCATCTGGTTTCACATGTAGACTCCTTATTAAGTCTGTCCTGTATCTTTTTGGAAGAACCAGCTGTCCGTGACCATTGGATCTAGCTCCAGTCTTCCTATACATCAACTTGTTTTTCATGTAAAAGTCTCCCTTGCCTGGAGTTGTATGACAAGTTGACAATTTTCTGAAACAAGGCTTGAGTGTTTTATCCCCAGCCTGTGCCTTCCTCATCTCTTCTGGAGTGGTATCCAACATAATATCCTCCTCCTGTCCTGAGGTCGACCTGACCTGAAGGGTTGCCATATACACAGGTTTCCTTCTGCAACGGTCAGTGTCATGATTGTCCATCTGACAATTTTTACACCACCTTTTTCCTTGGTTGAAAGATTTTCTTTCATCATATTTCCTTTCATCGAATTGTGGGAATTTATTTTTATTGTCATACCGTGGCCTATCAAATTGGTGCTTACCTTTATTTTGATCCCTAGGATCAAATTTATTAAAGTTCTGTGGTGCCCTAAAGTTATCCACCTGTTTCTTTTTATTACCTGTTACCTCTGCTTGAGCTGCTTGATACCTTTCAGCAACATTTAGCAACTCACCCAGCCTCTCTGCACCTTGTTCCATGAGAAACTTTCTCAGGTCTGGAGCCATGGACTCTCTTAATTGCTCTATAAGGACCATTTCCTTAAGATCTTGGGTTTTCCCCAGAGAAGTCCATTTCTCCAAGTATGTCTCTATTCGGGCAGAGAACTGGTGATAGGTTTCACCTGACAGTAGTTTAGCATTCCTAAATTTTTTTCTATAGAATTCTGCATTCTTTTCATACCTTAACAAAAGAGCCTGCTTTAGCATGTCATAATTTTCCTGATCACCTCTGCTCATTTTTGCAAAAACTTCATAAGCTGCCCCACGAAGTCCCTGAGATAACTTTAAGCTCCACCTTTCTCTCTCTAACCCATACGTGGTAGCTAATAGTTCGTACCTATTTATATAGCTCTCAATATCATCGTCTTTCTCAACAAAATGATCTAAATGAAAGTTCATAGCTGAGATTGAGGCTCCTTGAGTAACCGTAGCATCAGAGGCAAAGGGACTGGCACCATTTTCAGGAGCATGGCCTTGAAACTCAAACTCCCTTAGTCGTAACTCATGTTCCCTTTGTAATCTCTTCTCCTCCTTTTCTGCTTCCCTCTCTGCAGTCAATCTTCTTTCTTCTGCAGCTACTTTCTTCTCTTCTCTTTCTGCTTCCCTTTCTGCAGCCTGTCTTCTTTCTTCTGCCTCCAATTTCTTAGCCTCAGCCTCAATCTGCAACCTCTTAGTCTCAGCCTCAGCTTCAAATTGTAACTTCTTAATTTCCCTGTCAGCCTCTAACTTTCTTTCGGCTTCAAACCTTCTTTCTTCGCGTTCAATAAATTTGTCGCATTCCGTAGTAACATAGGCAACCATAACTTGCCCATCTAATCCTAACTCTTTTGCAGTCTGAACCGCAGCAGATCGAAATTTGGCCAGGTCCGCCATTGTCTATCAGGTAACTTAATACAATGTCTAACCAACTATTCAATCTCTAATGGACAACACAGGCACCGTGAGCTCAACTTTATTTAATTCCACCCAAGGATACCTTTTAATTCTTATATTCCCTGAAGTGAATTACCCCCAATATTTTTAATAGGGAAAGATTCAAAATCCCAAGAGCGAGACCCCAATATATGTGGTGAAGTGGGATGTTATAAATATTTATAAGGGACTTAGTGTACTGACTGAGATCAGCTGTGAAGGTATATATATATCTAATAAGAGTAGTATATTATATATATATAACCTTACTTGCTACCACATATCTATATATCTCAGTCAGAATTATTCTGGAATAGTGTGATGCTACGTTATGTGTCTAGGGTATGAGTATGGTGAAGTGTAAGTCACAACAACAGACAGATAAACAATTTAATTTAATCCACTACTCTTGACAACACGGTGACACTCACATACATATAACACTCTACAAAGATATCTTAAAAGAGTCACTAATAAACTTTCAAATAACAATATGTATTCATTACTGGCATGAATGAATATGTGTCCTGATTCAACTACAAGGGAACCAGGAATCACAATCAATTTAAATTACAAGTTATGTACAGAATGTATTTAATATGAATATTGTAGTGACATATATTAGTACAAATGTTCTATGTGTGTCAGTTGTGTAGTAGTAAAATGAGGTAATACTGGTTTTGTTTTGTTCAAGCTCTGTTGGTATTGGTCATCATGACTTCAATAGTTTGTCTTTAGGGACTATTATTGGAGATGTTCACAGTTCCTGATTTTAAGACAAGTAAATTCCCCTCTAATGTTGATTTTATAAAGTTATTTCAAGATGAGGGGACATAATGTTGAGCTCAGCTGGCCAACTCTGCTTATCTTGAGTGATGGCGGCAGGAGAGGACTCCTCTGCTCGAATTCTCCTCTGGGCTCAGGAGACACCTCACTGATAGCTAAAAAGACCAAGGAGTATGCTGTCCGACACTGGATTCAGCAAATCTCTGACCAGGTACTGCTCAGTACATCAAGACCACTGTCCCTGAAATCAAGAAGGATGTACCTTCTACTTCATAACTAATTTATATTTTCTTTTTACACTGATCACAATACATCACAAACATTGCGTTCAGAGCGTTAGGCCAACAGTCAGCTTCATCTGAAATACTTTATTCCAGTATTACCCTTCCTAATGGTTACTACGCCTCTGCACTTCCAGCATTATTTCTTTCTAGACAATCATCCAGGTGTCAGTGTACTGTTTGGCCATTCCATGCCGTTTTACTTCTCTCCGACACCCTCTGTTCAGGCTGGAGCATTTTAGGCTTTACCTCACGTTTGCCACTGAACTACACATATATATACAGGCATAAATCAACAATTCACATTCAATTTTCATTAAAAGATATTAAATGGTTCAAGCTTACCACAATTCATACGAATAACACAGATACGTTGATTAGCAATGAATTCTGGCACAAACTGGCACAAACTTCCATCTGCCTATGTTCCAGGCTTTTATTGAGCCAAATATATGCTGGCTTCAACGCACTGATGCTTTATCAAGCTATTTTGAACAAGTGGTCTCGAACTAACGCTCCCAAGTGTGTATATCAGCGAGACTGGCCAATGAGCCACGTTTCGACAAGTGTTTGAAAAAATGTTATCTTTTCCCGTCTCCCCAACAACCAAGATAGTATTTATAGCCCGACCAATCGTGGTTAGGCTTTCATTTGTTGCGCTCCAATCAATTTGGAGTTTACATGGTAGGCTATTTATGTAACGTAAGGTTTTTTTCAAACACGTTATAAAAAAAAATCTTATGAGCAGAAATGATTTTATGCTGTCAGGCACCCCCAATATTTTATTTTGGGTATAATTTATTAATTCCTGGACTATTTGCGTAACGTTTTACATATTATTTGTCAGCAAGCCCTAAGGAACCCAAAAATACTAATTTAAAGGAGCTACGTGGCTGCGTTCAAAATATGCAATTTCTTCTACCTCCTGTTTGGAAGATGTGCTGTCTGGGTACTGTTATGTGTTCAAACGTAAACCCATCTAATGTTATCTTTTCTAATAAGAGTTTGTTATGATTTATAAACCTAACTCTGGGAAAGGGTAGTGTATTTTATCACTGTCCGTCTGAAAAAAAATTAGTGCATGTAGACTTACACGCGTGATGGCAGCATTTGTATATCGCGCGTCGCGTGTTGCATGCGTTCCTGATTTTCAGCCCTCCCCTCTCGCTATCCTTTTGTCCATCTGTTCGTTCGTTTTGGTAACGTAATATAATTAATGTTAGGATTAATTTAGGTCATTACGCAGTACGTCTCAATGTTTTTCTTAGAAATGCAGCACACGTTTCATTGAAGAAGGCGGGTAATAATACAGTAAGCTTTTATATCAACGTGAAAGCGTTACAATTTGCAGACGAAGCAGAAAACAAGGGGGATTTCGAGTACATTCCTTGTGACAGCACTGTCATTTTACCATTGCTCTTCTCTTTATTAATTTTATTTGTTAGGCTTCATATTTAATTGATAATTTATATATGTGGATTAGAATATTCCATGACAACGCACACGTACACTAGATTGGTAAACCAGATATTAACTGACTTTATGATCTAACTGACTTCCTGTACGTAAGCGACCGACCATTAGCCCATTCCATCCTCTACAAATTGCTCGCACACATTTGAAGCTTGCAGCATCAAAAGATTCAAAAATAAAGTCTAACATGACTGGTGGCGCCTGATTTTTTTTTCTCGAAAAAGTGTTCGGATAATTGGATGTTCGGATAATTGGGGTTCGGATAAATGGAGTTCTACTGTATATAAATCTTGAACAATTTTACTTTACAACTTATCTATATATATATATACACACGCACATACGCACATACGCACATACGCACATACATACATACGCACATACATACATACATACATACACACATACACACATACACACATACATACACACATACACACATACACACATACACACACATACACACACACACATACACACACACACATACACACATACACACATACACACATATATATATATATATATATAAGTAAGTTGTAAAGTAAATTTGTTTAAGATTTATTGAGGGCTATTGTTACTGCTCCAGGTACATTTTTATATGTACCTGCAAGGATACTTGGAGAGGAGATGGGCACCGCCAAGCAAACCTCTTGCCCACTGAAATGTTATGATGGAAAGTCAACTCAGTAATAATTTGCCGGATCGGCCGATGCCCGGATTAACAACGACCGCGCTCTCATTGCCCCTTGAGAGTGATAAGTCAGCGAATGGGGTACAAACACCTGTTTTGAAACTTCCAAGAGAAAATTTTGTTGGCAAACGTTAGAAGAAGTTAACACCTTTAAATATCTCGGGTCCACTATATGTAGTGATGGAAGATCAAATAAAGAAATCAAGACAAGACTTGAGATGGCCTCAGCTGCCATGACAAGGTTGAATGTGATCTGGAAAAGTAACATCAGTTTTCCTGTGAAGATCAAATTATACAAATCACTTGTATTATGTATTCTCTTGTATGGGTGTGAGGGCTGGACACTCACTGCAGATACGGAGCGAAGGATTCAGGCTTTCGAGCATAAATGTTATAGAAGAATTTTCCGCATTTGCTATAAAGAGCACAAAACAAATGTCTATGTTAGAGAGAAGATAAACACCTATGCAGGCCACAAAGAACCACTTTTGTCAATAGTGAAACGTCGAAAGCTTGCCTGGTGTTGCTGTCATTTTCGACGGAGTCATCTGTCAAGTTATTTGCTTATGTTTGTATCATAAGTATAATTGTGTCTTTACCTGCGATGTCAGGTTGATTAGGGGTTGTCTTCCCTTGTTTATTCATTCATTGTGTTTGGCCTTTAGGGTCAGAGGTTGTCAGTTCGGGCGTAGGCCTATGGGAAGGTTTTTTTAAGCGGGAGTGAGATATACTTCCGGGAAGCCGGGAGGTCCTGTTTTTCTGAAGGGACCAAGAGTCCATTGTTTTTCGGGGAGAATCTTCGAAGTAACTGCTATGGCAGTTTTCCCCAGTGAATCTCTGTGCGTCGGGATGACGACAGAATTCCTTGTGTAGTTCTGAGGATTCATTTACCAGGTAATACCGACCTTTATGCATTATTACGCTTTTCGGTGGCAGAACATGTAAAGGATTACCTAGGGTGAACAGCAGTTCACGGATCCGCCATTTCAGAACTTATATTTGTGCTCGAGGTAGCCATCCAAGACTGTTAGTCTTATATTGTCCAGAAATCCAGTGACGAGGATATATTGTGGGAGCCGCAGATTGGCGGAACTTCTATCTACAATAAGTATTACTGCAGGGTTGATGATAACCTATTTAACAGAAGTACACGGCCGACGTCAGAACGAGGCCTGTGCTTCCGGCTATTATACTACAGCCTGATATGTGCAATTGGCAGGGAGTGCCAAGTTGCACCTGTGTGTCAAGGTAACTAAGGCATCTGACGCGTTTAGTCAGAGACGCCAAGGGCGACGCTACGAACTGTCATTATTGAAGAACTTTGCTATTGACCATGCACGTCTATTCTGATGTTTACCTTTTTGAATGCCAAATGTATACCTATCGATGTCAGGTCAGCATGACCTTGTTACACTGACTGTTCCTGTTGATACTATGTGTGTTCCCGTCAATAAATGTCTTGAAACATGCCTGCAGTGTCAAAGCATCCTTGATTACTGCATGTGAGAGTATGGGTTGCAGGATCTACATCTATACGAGCCTAAACACATTCGCGTCTTCATTCGCACCCACACTCAATTCATCATACGCTCGCACTACACATCTAACAACATGTATACTGTCTTGGGCCAGTGATCACCTCAACAAGAAAAAAAAGACAGTTACATTTCTGGTGGACCAGTTACGTGGGCTCTTATGATACATTTCTTGTCGCCAATGTGGCCTAGAAACTTACATTTTCGGATGGACCAGATCTGTGGGTTTAAAAAGAACAGAGCGAGCATTTGACATTATTGTTGACATTTATGGATCCAGAAATTTACATTCCTGGTTGGCTGTTACATGTATGATGTCTCCAGTTTTGTCGAGAAAGTTACAAGAAGGACAAGTACACATTACACTTCTGATCTGTGGGTCTAAGCTACACACGGGACAGCCGTAACACACAACGCTAATTCTACACTTGCAAGTTTTGGCTACAACAGGACAGATATAGGTCATCAACGGTTGACACAAATAAACAGTACGAGCATTTATATTATAATGCTACATAAAGCATAACAAGACAAGTACTGAAGTGAACTACTAGGCATTTGCTACGTGGACCATAACTGCATAGAAGGCGGGTTCCTATTGTAAACAGTACTGCGGGTTGTGACACGTTTCATTCAACAACAGACTTTTCTAGGTCAGAGCATTCAAGCTACATTGTTGGAGGTCAAGTGTCTGTAAACAGTACGTGAAATTGTAAACATTCAATGTGCAAGCCCTAATTTGAGAAGGTCATAGTAACTTTGGTTCGTGAATACCACTTTATGTTACAGTGGATTTGACGTTCAGTGCGCGTTTGACATTTCGTTTCTGTGTTCGCAAGGAGCAAGAAATTTATTTTAGTTTCAGCTGTGACTGAACTTGTTCTGCAACACATTGAAATTGATTGCTATATGTTTATGTCACTTCTACTGTTTTTGGTGTATTTTTCTGCGGGTTTTTCGGTTGGTGGGTCTTACGGTAAATATGCCACTTGATCGAGGCTTACTGTAAGCGGTCTGTAGGTGCAAATTTTCTTAATTTGGAAATTTGCTAGTGACAATTGGTCGCTATTGATGTTAGCTGTGATGTAATTGTACTTAACGTTGTTTTTGTAATATTTTGTCTGTTTTTTCAGTTTTGATTGTCGATTTGTTTTGTTTGTATTCTGTAGGTCTCTCCTTTCTTGTGTATTTCTCTACACATTTTTGGTTAAAACAGTTTTGCCATTTGTATTGTTTTGTATTTTTGTCTTTGTATTTTTTTTTTTGGTTGTACTACATTACTGTCATGCACAGTCTACATACACATACTTGGTCATGTTTTGATATTATTGATAAGGTAGACTCTTCATATAGAGTTTGTTAAATAATATTATATAAGATATTTATACAAGTTCTTTGATAAAAGACTTGTTATCTACAAAGATTGAGACAAGGTAAATACATATTCAAGTTCTTTATAAAAAAAAGACTTGTGCCCATAGTGAGTGGGATATAAGGGATTTTTTTCCCACAGTACTCAAGTGATTTTTTGGGTACATTATAAACAAGAGGAACATACAAAGTCTTTGTCTAAGACTAAGACAGTAAAATAAAGTGAAGTGAGTATACAAGTCTAGCATTTCAGACTTGTCTCCCATTGAAGTGGGATAAGGTAATTTATTTAATTTTTTTCAGGTTTCTGATCTCATTAGACAGAATGTCTACATTGGATTTCTTCATCCAGCAAGGGTTGACCCTTGGTAAGTCTGGTAAAGAATTGGAAGAATATTCATCTGCTCAATTCGCCATTGCATTAAAGTCAGAAGAAAAGAAACAAAAAGAGGAAATTAAATTGAAAGCAGAAGCTGAACTAAAGAAGCTAGAAGCTGAGAATAGAAGATTAGAAATTGAAGAAAGAAGGTATCAAAGAGAGGCTGAGGAGAGAAAAGCTCAAGCTGCTGCTGAGGAGAGGAAAGCTCAAGCTGCAGCTGATGAAAGAAAATTCCAGATGGAAATGGAAGCCAAAAAAATCCAAGCTCAAACTGCTGCAGAGGAAAAAAAACTTCAAGCTGCTGCTGAGGCTGAAATTAGAAAAAATGGAACATGAGGAAAGAAAACAGAAGATGGAACTTGATGAAAAACTCGCAATTTTGGAGTTAGAGAAATTGAAATTGGCGAGTACGGGTGCTCATCAAACAACTTCGAGTACGACAAAGGAGTTTGTTAGTAGGATTAAATTGCCTCATTTCAATCCTTTAAAGGATGACGTAGCAGATTATCTAGATAGATTCCAATTTTTGTGCGATACGCATAACATAAAAAAGGAAAAATATGTTGAACAACTGATGCCATTTTTTACAGGTGACACAGTGACTACTCTTATGACAATAGACGAACATGAGAGGACTAATTATGATGTTGTCAGGGCAGCATTACTAAAAAAATACCAATTAAAACAAGAAGACTATCGTCTTCGTTTTAGGACAATGTTGCCAGAAAATGGAGTAGATTTCTCTGATTTTGTTACAAAGATACGTCGTACATTTACACGATGGGTTGAGTTGTCTCAGATTGAGAAAACATATGAAGGTCTAATGGACTTATTATTGCGAGATAAGGTTTTGTCATCTGTTAATGATTCTTTTCTTGCATTCCTTCATGAGCGTAAGCCTAAAAACTTAAAAGAAATGGAGGAATACTGTTGTCAGTATGCCACAGCACATCCCCATGCTACAGTTAGCAATTCTAAAGTGAAAGAAGGGTTGCCAGCTGCTTCGGCAACACCATATGGCCCTAATTTCAGAAAAAAATTTCAGGGTGCTCAACAAAATTGGAATAGGGGAAGTAATCAAAATTACACTCAGAAGCGGAGTAATCCAACACATGATGGTTCTTCGTCTATGCAGTGGAGACAAGATGGTAGTTCTCGTAATTTTAGTGGTAATAATTTGAGACACTTTCGTAAAGGCTATCCAAATAATAACTATTCAAATTTTCGAGGTAATCATTCTCGACGTCAAGATTATGACGATGGTGAATTTAGAAACCGGGATTCAAACCGGAATGATGATTACAATAGGCAATATGATAACAATTACAGGGGAAATGATAGTCGAAATAATTACAGGGGAAATGATAATCGAGGTAGACCTAGGTTTAACAAAAAAAGACCTTACCAACAGGCAAACTCTGCGCAACAAGAGTTTGATGGAGCCTGTAATACAGTAAATGATAGTGGTAACTCTAGGGCTATCACTGGTTGTGCTTTCGATTTTGGGAGAGCAACTGAATGCCCCCAATGCTTAACATTGTTTGACTCATCAACTGTATCTACGCTAAGTTGTGGTCACCCTCTTCCTGCTCTACCTGCTACAGTTGCGCATGATGGGAGAGGATCTCTCATCTTACATAAAGGTCTAATAAATGATAGGCTAGTCTCAGTACTTTTCGATTCGGGATGTACTACCGTCGGGGTTAAGGAGTCTCTGATAGATCCTTGCTGTGCCACGGGAAAAACAATCAAATGTGTTACATTTGGTGGTACTATGGAAAGCTATCCTACTGCTATTATTAGGATTGACACTCCTTTCTTCACAGGAGATGTCCATGCATGTCTTCTTCCTAATCCTATTGCGGATCTTATAATCATGGGGTTAAGGAATGCACCCCGCAACAAATTTCTAGTTGGGAAGAAAGAAACATTCAAACGGTCAATGCAGTGGTGACAAGAGCTCAAGCTCTTAATCCCCCAACTTCATCTGATAATAGTAATGAAGTTGATAGCCAAGACGAGCACTTGGTGATTTCCCATGACTCGTTTGTTAAACGTCAAGAAGAGGATCCTTCTTTGAAGAAATACTTCCTTCTTGCAAAGAAAGGGGATCCCAATCAAAATACGAATCACAAATCGTATATCACTATGAAGAATGGTATATTGGTACGAATGGTACAACACTCGGACAAGTCTATGCACTCGCAAATTCTTGTGCCTAAGTGTATGAGAGCCTTAATTCTTCGGCATGCACACGATTCTCAGTGTGCGGGACACATGGGTTTTTTCCAGAACTAAAACTAGAGTCCTTGCGTCATTCTTTTGGCCATTCGTGAATAAAGACATCCGAATTTATTGCCGATCTTGCAAAATTTGTCAAGAGGTCAAGTCTAGGGGTCCGAGACATGCTGCTCCTATTCAGGCTGCAGATATTCCGATTCGGCCGTTTCAGAAAATGGCTATAGACATCATTGGTCCGTTCAAAATTAAGTCAGCCAGAGGACACCAATTTATCCTCACTTGCGTGGACATGTGCACGCGTTGGCCAGAGGCTATTCCTCTGAAGAGCATATCAACTGTCGATATCGCTGATGCTCTTTGGCTCGTATTTTCTCGTCTGGGATTCCCCGGAGAAATACTGTCGGATCACGGCACTCAGTTAATTTCGGACGTTATGTCTCAGGTAATGGCTACGCTAGACATTAAAAGGTCTCTCAGTAGTATTTATCATCCAATGTCCAATGGATTGGTAGAACGTCTTAACAGGACACTAAAGAACTTACTTGGCAAGATAACGGAGGATCATCCTGAAGATTGGGACAGGGTTTTACCTGCAGTCCTCTTTGCCTATAGAGAGGTTCCCAACGAGCATACAGGGTTTTCTCCTTTCGAACTTGTCTTTGGCGCGCAACCGCGCGGGCCAATGTCCTTGTTACACGATTTGATAACTTCCGATAATATCGACGATGATACACAATCGTCATATGAATATGTTATAGCTCTTAGGGAAAAGATTATCGAATCGTGCAGGTTAGCAACTTCATCTTCCGAATTTGCGAAAGAAAAAGCTAGGCGATTTGCTAATAAGAAAAGACGCCTACGTCAACTTTGTCCTGGAGACAAAGCATATGTCTTACTGCCCTCAAGAGAGAATAGACTTCTCATTTCTTGGAAGGGTCCATACACTATAGTCTCGAAAATTTCTGATGTCGACTATATTGTCGATGTGGATGGAAGGCATAAAACCTTCCATATAAATATGCTAACAGAGTTTTATTGAACGTCCAGACTATTTACAGCCTATTTTCCAGGCGACGGACGACTCTCCAGTTCAACATGGTCACATCTCATCCCTGTCCGTTATACAGGATGAGGAAACTATTTTTTCTGACGTGAACTTACCTCTTCCTGCGATTCCACTTACTTCAACGGAATCGTGGAGAGACGTTACAGTCTCTTCCAACTTGTCTTTTGAGGAACAGCGTCAAGTATCCTCTACGTTACAATCATATCAGGATGTCCTTACCGACATTCCTGGACACACAGATGTCATAGAACATGACATCATACTTACTGATCGTAATCCGATCAGAGTAAGACCATACCCAATACCTATTCATTTTCAAGCACAAGTCGAGAAAGAATTGGATGAAATGATTCAACTACAAATAATTGAACCATCCACTTCAGCTTATTCTTCGTCGATAGTTATTGTTCGAAAGAAAGACAATAACATACGTCTTTGCGTTGATTATCGCAAATTAAATCAAGTTACGAAGTTCGATGCTGAACCTATGCCGTTATTAGATGATCTACTTATTAGACTTTCTAAAGCTAAATTCTTTACTAAACTAGACTTGTCGAAAGGTTATTGGCAAGTCCCACTGACGGAACACGCCAAACCTCTCACTGCTTTTTCGACACCTAGGGGTCTGTTTCAATGGAATTTTATGCCTTTCGGGCTTATGAACGCCCCAGCGACTTTCGTGCGCATGATGCGACGAATTCTATCAGATCGTGCAGATGTCATTGCATATTTAGACGACATCTGTCTTTTCAGCGATACTTGGGAAGAACACTATGTGGGTCTGAAGGAATTGCTATCTACTCTACGTGAGCATAGATTGACTGCTAAACCCTCTAAAGCTTTTGTTGGGTTTAGTGAAATTTCCTTCCTAGGTCATCGAGTTGGTCATGGTCTGTTGAAGACAGAGGACCAAAACATTTCAAAGATATTAAATATCTCGGTTCCGAAGACAAAAAAGCAAGTGCGTAGTCTCTTGGGATTGATACAATTCTATGGAAGATTCATTGAGAATCTGTCCTCCATTATGGCACCACTTTCAACGTTATTGAAAAAAGGTTCTCCTAATATGGTGCGTTGGTCCCAAGAATGCCAATCTTCATTGGATCAGGTTAAGAATTTGTTCTCATCTCATCCTATCTTAAGACTACCGACGATTGATAAGACTTTTGTCCTTCGTAGTGATGCCTCTTCCACTGGCATTGGAGCGGCACTAATGCAGGAATATTCAGGAACTCTGCATCCTGTAATGTATATTTCTAGGAAGCTGAATGCGGCAGAAAGGAATTACTCGGTTTTGGACCGTGAATTGTTGGCTATGGTTTTGGTCCATTCTTAAGCTACAAAGGTTCCTTCTGGGCGCGCATTTCTTTATGGAAACCGACCAAAAAGCTCTTACGGCTATGCAAAGTAAGGATTTGAAGAGCTCGAGATCTACTCGTTATGCTATTGCTCTTCAGCCTTTCCATTTCACGGTGCGAGCTATCCGTGGTTCGGATAATGTGATGGCGGACATATTGTCTAGATGCCCACATGATTCCAGTTAAATCTTGTGTCCTAGTTTTTCCTGATATATTTTCAGACTTAGGTCTGTCCTTAATATCATAATATGTTGTAATACAAATGTATTTGGATGATGTTTAGATAATTTAACAAATTTCATTTTGTCCATCCATCAGTGATATGTTGCTAAAATAGCATTGACATTTGTATATTGCTATGATTATATTATTTAGTAATGTTTGATATATGATTGGTATTGCCAGCAACTTAGGTTTCTTGAATGGTATCCCTTAGTTTGTTTGTTTTAAAGGAAATATTTTCTCTTATGTTGGGAGATGATTTGTACCCTCTTCTATTGTACCTGATATTAGGTTCATTGTTTGCATGAGCACAGAAGTGATACTGGTGCTATCTTGCTCATGAACATATTAAAAAAAAAAAAAATTGCATTTTTTTTTTTTTACAGGGGGGTGGTAGTAATGTTGCTGTCATTTTCGACGGAGTCATCTGTCAAGTTATTTGCTTATGTTTGTATCATAAGTATAATTGTGTCTTTACCTGCGATGTCAGGTTGATTAGGGGTTGTCTTCCCTTGTTTATTCATTCATTGTGTTTGACCTTTAGGGTCAGAGGTTGTCAGTTCGGGCGTAGGCCTATGGGAAGGTTTTTTAAGCGGGAGTGAGATATACTTCCGGGAAGCCGGGAGGTCCTGTTTTTCTGAAGGGACCAAGAGTCCATTGTTTTTTCGGGGAGAATCTTCGAAGTAACTGCTATGGCAGTTTTCCCCAGTGAATCTCTGTGCGTCGGGATGACGACAGAATTCCTTGTGTAGTTCTGAGGATTCATTTACCAGGTAATACCGACCTTTATGCATTATTACGCTTTTCGGTGGCAGAACATGTAAAGGATTACCTAGGGTGAACAGCAGTTCACGGATCCGCCATTTCAGAACTTATATATTTGTGCTCGAGGTAGCCATCCAAGACTGTTAGTCTTATATTGTCCAAAAATCCAGTGACGAAGATATATTGTGGGAGCCGCAGATTGGCGGAACTTCTATCTACAATAAGTATTACTGCAGGGTTGATGATAACCTATTTAACAGAAGTACACGGCCGACGTCAGACGAGGCCTGTGCTTCCGGCTATTATACTACAGCCTGATATGTGCAATTGGCAGGGAGTGCCAAGTTGCACCTGTGTGTCAAGGTAACTAAGGCATCTGACGCGTTTAGTCAGAGACGCCAAGGGCGACGCTACGAACTGTCATTATTGAAGAACTTTGCTATTGACCATGCACGTCTATTCTGATGTTTACCTTTTTGAATGCCAAATGTATACCTATCGATGTCAGGTCAGCATGACCTTGTTACACTGACTGTTCCTGTTGATACTATGTGTGTTCCCGTCAATAAATGTCTTGAAACATGCCTGCAGTGTCAAAGCATCCTTGATTACTGCATGTGAGAGTATGGGTTGCAGGATCTACATCTATACGAGCCTAAACACATTCGCGTCTTCATTCGCACCCACACTCAATTCATCATACGCTCGCACTACACATCTAACAACATGTATACTGTCTTGGGCCAGTGATCACCTCAACAATCCTGGGCTGATAACATCAAAGAATGGGCAGGACACGGTTTCTCCACACGTGTACGCATTGCTGAGAATAGAGAGCAGTGGAGGACCCTGTCTGCTGATGCTTCCACCATGGCACCCCTACGACCCATGACGGGTTATGGGTTGAGATGAAAGTAATGCACCACATCGTTTTTCTCAGCTAATAATGAAGATGAAGATAGAAGCATGAAATTTTGCACACTTCAAACATGGCATGGGCCAATTGTGAGCACCAAATCGCACCGCAATCGGCCAAATAATACGGCTGCCCTAAACCGTTGAAATGGAGCGTGTAAGCAACTTGCGTTATAAGCAGCGAATTGTGATAGAATTTCTCGTTGCAGAGAAGGAAACTGTTGTGAACATTCACAAGCGTCTATGTGATGTGTATGGAAGTTTTGCAGTCGACTGGAGTACAGTCAGTCGCTGGGTTCAGAGAATCAAAGAATCAGGAAGTGGAGATACGGAGCTGCTTGATCGGCAGCGCTGTGGACGTCCTGCCACAGCCACCAACGCAGAAATATTGAAATGCGCTGGGGGCATTATTCTTACTGATAGGCGAATCACTACTCAGCAATTGGCCTTACAGCTGTCAGTCAGCATTGGTAGTGCAAATGCAGTTATAAAAACTCTCGGATTTTCCAAGGTTTGCGCAAGATGTGTTCCTCGAAGTCTCTCAAATGACCACCGATTGCAAAGGAAAGCAATTTCTTCTGAATTGTTGGAGCGTTTCAATGCTGATGAAGAGAACTTTTTGGCTAAGATCGTTACAGGTGACGAAACCTGGGCACATCATTTTGAACCTGAGACAAAAAGACAGTCAATGGAGTGGCATCATCCGCAATCACCAAGAAGAAAGAAATTCAAGACAATTCCTTCAGCTGGAAAGGTCATGATCACTGTCTTTTGGGACATTGAAGGTGTGATTCTTGTGGACGTTATGCCAAGAGGAGAGACAATCAATTCGCAAGCTTACATTAAGACATTGAAAAAACGAAATCAACGTTTTTGCAGAGTTCGGCCGCACAAGAATCCAGCAGACCTGCTTCTCCTTCACGACATTGCGCGACCTCACACAAGTCTGGCAACACGGGAAGCAATCACCAAATTGGGTTGGACTGTACTACCCCATCCACCCTATAGTCCCGATTTGGCACCCTCTGACTTTTATCTATTTGGTCCACTTAAAGATGCACTCCGTGGGACAAGGTTTGAAGATGATGAAGGAGTGATTAATGCAGCGAAGAAATGGCTACTTGATCAAGACAAAATCTGGTACGGGCTAGGAATACATGCATTTGTTTCGCGCTGGCATAAAGCCGTACAAGTTGATGGGGATTATGTTGAATAATACCGATGTTTACATGACTTATCCATGTATATTGTATATAAATTTCATGCTTTTTGATTAAACAGCTCCTGAGAAAAACGATGTGGTGCATTACTTTCTGAACGCCCCTCGTATATATATATATTTACCCATAACAAAGGATGGTGGAGGAGATGGATGTTAAGCTTCGGGAAGACGTTAGAAATCATTTTAAGAACTGACGCAGGGGAAGGTGCGTCGACAAAAGGACGCACATTTGGAATTAACGAATCCAGAGTACACACTATTCGTTGAAAAAAGAGGACATCAGGGAGTCTGCAAGGAGTAGTCTAGGCCTATGGTGGACCTGATGAAAGTTCTTTGCCTACAAAAAGTGCTGACGATGTTTGAAGATTGTTTATATGCAGAACCTTGACACCAACCATGAGCGTAGGTCTGATGAGATGAAACGTACTTTAACTTGATATTGACGAAGAAGAAGAAAAAGGCATGGTAACTAAAGCTAGTGGAGCTCATGAGTCTGTTCTGCAGTGTTTCTCTACCTTCAGATTCTCAGTTTTTAACCTTCTCGGTAGACGACCCACACAATCATACAGGACCTTTAGGAACAACACGCCAGTCTGTGATGGACACTGGTACAGAAATGCTTCTGACTATGTTTGTAATAGTGTTCTATAATATCCTTTTTTTTTTTCACTGTTAATCTATCATACAAGTGCATTACCGAGCATATTTACATTTAAATTAGTACATAATAAAAAATATTTTTAAAAATATTTTAAATACAGGCTTTTAATGCACTAAAAGCCACAAATAACTTTTCAAGGAGTTTATAGCTTGCAATCAAAAAATGTAACATCAAATTGAATAAAAGCGTTGGGGGCTTAAGCGCTTATCATATATTTCATCCATAAGTGTGTAATGAAGTATAAAGCAGAAGTTAATTTCATGTAGAATCACCCCCCCCCCCCGGCTTTTTATCATTTTGATGTTAAATTTTTTGACTGCAAGCTATAAACTCCTTGAAAAATAATTTGTGGCTTTTTAGTGCATTAAAAGCCTGTGTTTAAAATATTTTTTAAAAATATGTTATTTTCTTCTTTTTAGTGTTTTTGTTTTTGTTTTTAAATTTAAGTCAAATGTAATTGATCCGCTAATGACATAAGTTTGCAAGAAACGAGTCCAGAGCACAGGAGGCGGATTTGATTATTCAGTATATTACACGGAAAGTTAATATTTTTTTGGGTTTTATTTATTTTAATTTTGTTATGTTACATTTTGTTAAATGTAGTTGTCAGTTGTGTGTATGTCTGTGCACGCGCGTGGGATAGTGTGTGTGTGGAAAGGGAGGGGGGGGGAGAAGTTTCAACATTTCTCTCAAGAGAGACAATCTTGTTGGAAAGAATACACCTAGATTATTTGCAGTTATCGCCCATTTCACTGATGATACAATACAAACAAACAAAATTAATATTAATTTTATTATTTTTACGACTGATTAATGTATTGTCATGGGGAATACACAACCATGCCAAGTTTCAGAGCTATTGCTCATCTTGAAGTGATTGAAAAATCGATTGCAAGATTTGAAGGTGACAAGAGAGTAACTTACGTTGCAAGTTAAAGAAAAGCCTGTAAAAAGGTACATAACTGACGCTTAACCCAAGCCTGGAACCGAATTTAATGACTTCGTGTACGTGAGGCTTCTGAAGAACCGACCCCACGAGTATATCGGGGGTTGTGTGTGTGAGTACATGTGTGCGTGCGTGTGTGTTTGTGTGTGTGTGTGGCTATTCCTTGGGAAAGCCCAGAACCAGAGCACAGTATTTTAGCCCTGCACATTTAGAGGGAATGCACTGTAAACCGCCTCCCCCCCCCCCCCACCCCCCCCCCCCCCCCCCCCCCGTTTCCCCTTCTAACACGAAACCAGATGTGAAGATTCTTTAAATACATACCAGGACAGAATGTCCGGGAGTTTATGACTCCAACTCAACAAGTTTCGGAAAGCAGAAAAGACACAGAAAAAGCCTAGATCTACAAAGTAGATAATGCCAAGGATTCTTTAACTTGGTATTGGGTGCAAAACAGCAACGAGCTCAGCAGCCCTAGTTAAACAAATACAATAACATTTTATATATAAGTGTGTCCATAACAGATTGTATCCTTTTCAAAAAATATATTCTCGACCGCATGATGTGGTACGAGGATGTTTTCTATCACAAAAGTAAGATAATCTCTGCAAGTTTTTAAGCATACCTTACAAAGACTCAAAAAATTGCGCATGCGCATGGATCTAGGTGTTGCTTGTGTAATGTTTCCCTGTGCAATTTGTGGTAAGGACTCTTCTTTTTTTCATTCTGGCTGTTTTTTTTCCTCAGTTCCTGAAATGTTTTTTTTTCCTTTCAGGGAAGCGCCGTTGTTTCCAAACTTGTAGCTTGTGTGCAGTGTAGATGGGGTTAGCTGTTCATATTGCATTGATACTCTCATCTTTGTTTTGATTGTTTCTACATAGTTGCCTCGCTTCAGTCTACCTCTTCCAAGTCCGTTTATTTTCTTGTACATTGGGTGGTCTATAAGCCTCCTGACTTTGTCGGCTTATTGCAGGGCTCTGCTATGTCTTCTGTCCTCCATTGGCTGGAGGTTTGAAATCTTTTCCAACTCTTCAGTGGGTGTTGACTTCAGGCCTCCCGTTATGATTCTCATTGCTTGGTTTTGGGTTGTTTATTTTATCAAAGTTTGACTTAGCTTCTGTTGACCATGCGGCAACGCCATATTCTAGGACTAGTCACACTCCCGTCCATATCAGTAAGGAATCAGCAATTGGTACAGACAGACACCTTCACATACTTAGGATGCATAGTAACACCAGACGGCGGGGCAGGCAAAGACATCAACATCAGAATAAATAAGGCAAGAACAGCCTTTTTTAGCCTAAACAACATCTGGAAGTCCTCACAATACAGCACAAGCACAAAATTAAGATTATATCAGAGCTGTGTGCTTTCTGTGCTTCTCTATGGTGCGGAATGCTGGAGAGTTACAGAGAAGGAAATGTCGAAATTGTCCTCTTTTCACACAACATGCCTAAAAAAAAAACAATTCACCGAATCTTTTGGCCGAATACCATCACCAACCAAGATCTGCTTACTCGGAGCAAGCAAGAGGACATGCACACCATCATAGCTGGCAGACGCTGGAGCTGGGTTGACCATGTCTTCAGAAGAAACCCCGATGCCATCACAAGAACAGCTATGCTTTGGACCCCTGAAGGAAAACGAAAGAGAGGCCGACCAAAAACAACCTGGCGGAGGACTGTGGAGGCTGAGATGCAAAGAATGAACCAGAGTTGGGGTACTGTACGAAGGATGGCCGCCGACCGAGCAAAGTGGAATCAATTTGTTGTTGCCCTACAAGACGCCACTAGGCGTGATGGCCACTGACTGCTTTGACGGTCGGCGGCTAAGGATCAAAGAAGAAAGAAGAAGTCACACTCCCCAAGAGTATAGCTTCTTTAGCACACTTTCGTCCGCTTCCCAACACGTACCAGCAAGATTTTTTTTTTTCCATGATTACCATTCTCTGCATTGCTCTTGTCCTGTTTCTTTCAATCTGGGCTTTTCAAGTCAAGCTGCGATCAAAGGTAATTGTCACGAAATACGTTCATTCTCTCTTTCTTTTTTTTTTTTTGGGGGGGGGGGGGGGGCTTCTCTCCTCTCCAGCAGTATCGACGACTCCTTTTGCGTGCTTATTCAGTCAGTATTCATTGTTTACGCTTTCGTGGTTCAAGGTGTTCTTATCGTCTTTTGCCACTCTCTTACCTTTATTTGATCGGCCCTGTTTTGAAACAACATTGACTTCTGTTTGGGTAGAGCACATTTGTTTGATTACCTTATATAACAGCTTCTGCCCAGACAGTAAGGTGTCTGAAGTAGCAAGACGGGTAAGTTTGCCATTTCACAAGCCAGGCTAGCGGTAGACAAGGATGGCAAAAGATAAGCCGAGATTACCTTTGCACAAGATGTTTAGGGTGAAAACCCAGATGTTTTTTTTCGGCGAAAGTATGAAACAAACGTTTGATATTAGAACATGGTTGCCACTAACCATGTTGTCTCAGCGTTTCAATGTGGATGACTATCTAGTTGAAGATTAAGACACGGACAGTGATGTAAACTTCCGGCAGTTGGACTTTGTTGTGATAAAAAATTACAAGAAAATAACATCTGGATGGAGATTATTATTTTAGAACTGTGAAGTAGTGAATTTGAAGAAGCAAGACCCCATATGGTTATGGAGTTTGAAAATCACATGTTATGTTGGCATGCAGTAATGTTCTACATGGGAGATGAGGGTGAGGAATAGATCCCTATCGAAATCAGACACTTATTTGCAATTGGTTTGGTGTTTGAGATTCCAAGACAGACTACTCCTAATTGGACTTTTCCTCCAACATGGATGCAAAGGCGGAAATTTTCAATTATATGTTGCAGCGTTGTAAAACTACTTCCATATCACAGACAGTAAGGTACACGGAATATTATGACCCAAATATAGGACAGGCTATAGGACTGGACGTTGTTCGTTATTTGAATGCAAATCGCTGGCACTATCAGCCGAGTAGTCTGCCCTGTCTTATTATCTGTTTTAGTCTCCTCCCACTATTCTGTATAATAGCTCTTACAAGCTCTATTTCTGGCGGTAGCCATGTCACTTTACGTTGGACAGGTTAAATCCCACCCCTTTGCACGAAGACATCGGTACTTAGCTAAAGGTCTTCCATTTTTCCGTTCGTGTTGTTGACGGCTAATTTCGCAGATTCTTTGATGCAGAGAGAAAACCAGACATTCAGGAAGTGACCGTACCCTTTTATGTGTCCTAACGCCTAAGTGTCGCTATAAATTACGTCTCTTTCTTTTATCAAGGGACACAAAGGAGACAGCTCCCGGGTCCGTACGTATTGTTACGAGCTATCACTGCACGTGCGACCCCAGACCACATTTAAGAGGCATCTTAATCAAGTTGCCGTAACTATTTATCTGAGCCAAGTCAGCCTGTAATTCCAAAGAAATTTGGGGTAAGTTGTACATTTTATAATTCTATATTTTGCATTTATTAACATGTGAAAACTGCTAGTTGATGTCCGGAAGTCATACGAGGCTGGCAACCTCAGCATATAGAATGATGATTTCACGAACCACCACTGAAAGAGCTGGTGACTTCTATATGCGGGTTTCTCATAAAGAACCAAAAGCAGAGGCAGTCCAAAGTTCCATATAGAGCTGGGAGTTGATGATTATAGAAATGATGTACATACTTATTATATTAACCTGTTCAACCAGTGCATATGTAAACGTAAACATGTTCAATATAAATGCAATAGATGTTTTCCGCTCACTGGTTTTAATATTAATGCTCAGAGAGGGTAAAGTTCTGAGGCAGATGGAATGGTGGAATGAAGAGGAGGCGGGGGAAGGGGTGGGGGGGACACACACACACATGATTTTGTGCAAGGAAACCCAATACTCAGGAGGGTATTTGTTTCTCTCTTATTTCATGATACTAGTCGGGAGTACCAATTGGTGGTGCTATCTGTGGAACACATCAGGGGTACATGTGGCCTGTAGTTAGGTCTCGACACCCTACAGCAGATGGGTCTTAACAGATTACTCCACGATTCTACGAGGAACGTGTTGCAGTCACCAGACTCGACCAGCGATGAGATGAACCAGTCCATAACCTGCAAAGAACAAACATCGGCTGGAGCAGAAACCAACCGATATTTCACTGGCAGCTAAGTACCCATTCAAAGCTGCCAAGTGAACTCTCAATTTTCAAATCAGAAAGACCTTTTCAAATCAGACCACCACCTGTGAGGAAAGTTTAAGGACTATCTAAATTCACCCCTTAAAATGTGGATGTATAGAAGAATGGGGCGTATCTCATGGAAAGAGATGAAAACAAATAAAGAGGTCCTAGAAAATCTAGGTATAAAAAGGGAACTAATGAGGGAGATCAAAGTTCGGCAGCTAAAATACTTTGGCCACATGAAAAGACATAACACCTTGCAGAAGACCATAATAGAAGGGAGAGTTGAAGGCAAACGTGCAAGGAGAAGACAGCGCTATAAGTGGGAAGATAACATCAAGAGATGGACAGGAAAGAGTCTGTCAGAGTGCACCATCAAGACAAGAGACAGAAGACGTTGGAGATCCATTACAGCCAACCTTCGTTGTGGAGATGGCAGCTGATGATGATGAAATTCACCCCACCCTTATTTATTTTACCATTGTTAACGATAGTTGACTATTAAATTTTGTTATCTGTAAATATACAAATTAATAGTTTAGTCATTTTGAGTGAACTGCACCCGTATGTCTCAGTCATTTTAAATACTTATAACAGAGCTATTTAGGTAATATTTTACTGTTAACTCAGTTGGGGGCTCATAAGAACGATCAAAATCCTAACTTACAGAAGGTCAGGAAAGATACAAAGTTTTACACGGCCAGGATCCTATCAGCCGGAGTACTTGATTTCTATAAATTTCCATGAGGCTCCCTAGAATTGAAGCACCATTCAATTCACATCTCTGCCAAGAGTAATCTTGAGCGAAAGGTAGACACCTTTGAAGTCCCTCAGTAGATAATCTGAATTTTGGCCACTGTTGGACCATCACTGCATAGCAAGGGGAGTAAATCCCGTGACGGCGGGGGGGGGGGGGGGCCAAGAGGCCCTTTTTGGCTTAATCTGGCCCTGATGGCACACCTCCTGGCTATCACCCGGGGCTGACCGCCTCCTCGCACTCCCCTAAAGTACGCCACTGGACTGGAGACAGACGTGAAAGGGATACAAAAAAGACATGGGAAGGTCTTGAACGGAAGGCACAGAACATAAAAGCTTGACATAAATTAGTCGACGGCCTATCCTCCACAGGAAGCTGATGGATAACGATACATAAACATCTATAGACCTAGAAAAGTGAGTTCATTTTCTCCGTGAATTTACGACAAAAAATAGTGAGTTCATTTTCTCCGTGAATTTACGACAAAAAAAAGTGAGTTCATTTTCTACGTGAATTTACCACACACACACACACGCACGCACACTCACACACACACACACACACAAGTGATATCATTTTCCACTTGAATTTAAAACAAGTGAGTTCATTTTCCACGTGAATAAAACAAATCAGTTCATTTTCCCCGTGAATTTGCACAAAAAAGTGAATTAATGTTGGTCCACGTGAATTTTTAAAAAAGTGAGGTTATGTTCCACGTGAATTTAAAAAAAAGTGAGTTCATTTTGCATGTGAATTTTTTTTTTTAAAGTGGTGTTCAATTTTGAATTTTGTTTTTTTATGAGTTTCCGTTTTTCAACCAAAAAGTGAGTTTTTTTTTTACATTAAAAAATCAGTTTTCCACGAGACCATTTTCAAAAGAAGTAAGTAAATTTTTTGAAAATTTACACTAGTGAGCTAATTTTCCCAAGTGAGTTCATTTTGTGCATGTGAATTTTACAAAAATGTGAGTTCATTTTCCATTACAAGTGACCATTTCAACGTGAATTTAAACCAATTGAAAAAATATTTCCAAAAAAAAAAACCACACACCAAAAAAAAAAAAAAAAACCACACACACACAGTATTGTTATCCGCAGGAGGAGAAACACACTGCAGAAGTGCTTTGAATCTTTATATTGTTTTAGCCTTAGAGAGCATGTTCAAACTTCATAAACGATGAATGTCACTGCATCCTGGTTGCACCACGTAGAAATAGATGTTTGTCAATGAGGCCAGCACATACGACTGACTGCAAACAGGCCGATAGCAGAGGTGGTTCCATGTTCCACAGGGAGCTAAAAATAGAATGGCGAAGTATTCAAAATACAAGAACATAAAGTGAAACGGAGAGAAAGCAGTGACCTGTGAATAGTAAAGAATTAAAATAAATAGAAAAATGGAGGTACGCGTAAGAAAGAGAGAAAATGAAAAAAGAAAACTAGGTAAAGGAAATTAACATGATGAAACTCTTTACAGAGCGATACAACAGGAAGCAATCTGATCATCAGAAGTAGTCCCCCCGTCCGACAAGTGTTTCGGCCCGATATACTCCTTTACACTCTAAGGGGGGCGGGCCCACTTGGGTCATGACTCCCAAGCGTCTCAGCCTCCTGCTGTCTTGTATCGAAAATGAACCCATTTCCCTTATGGTAGCAACTTTAAAATCCACAACTCCGCCTGCCGTGGAGGCAATTGCACTCCGTAGATTCGAATCATGGACTATAGGAATAGCTTCACCTTTTTATAGTTTATTAACCGTACTATTGCTTATTATAGTACGTGTAGGTCATTAGTAAGAGCTGTCTATCCCACATGGAGAGCAACAAAAACAACAACCAAAAAGCTACAGACTTTTATAAACGGGTGCTTGCGTAGAATAGAAGGACTGAAATGGTTTGACAAAGTCACAAATGTGGAATTGATGACAAGAACCAGACAAGTGCCAGTGGAACAAGAGCTGAGAAGAAGACGCTGGCGATGGATAGGTCACACATTGAGGAAACCTGTTGATAGCATTACAAGGCAGTCCTTGTTCTGGAATCCACAGGGAAAGAGAGGCAGAGGTAGACCAAAAAACACATGGAGAAGAGAACTGGATACAGAGGTGAAAATGATGAGGAAAACATGGACAGAACTTGAGCGGATGGCACGTGACATGAGAACTTGGCATGTGTTTGTTGAGGGCCTATGCTCCTTGGGGAGCTAAAGGGTATTGATTGATTGTCTACCCCACAGGGTTCCGAAAATTCATCTGGTCAGAACCGGTCTTGATGAGGTCGCTGTTTGGTCTCATTGTACATACACTGATCACCTCGGCGTCTTCCCTCCATCTGTCGACTTCTTCCGTTAATTGTTGTAAAGGCTGCTCGCAATAAATAAATAAATAATAATTACACACGGCGACATATACTTATAACTTCGCCTTTTCAGGTGGCGTGCAGACATAACTTCTGCTTAATTAAGTCATAATATGACATTCTTCTTCTTCTTCTCCACTTATCCACCGGGGCGGAACGCCCTAATTCCAGATAGGTTTTTCGACATCACGCCTATCCTTTAGGGCAACGGCAAAAAATTCGTAAATAGTTGGGCAAACAGAAGCCCGTCGTATAATAACATGGGCGGAAGTTTTTTTTTATAGTTTTCGATATAACCGGAGTTTTTTTTTTTTTAAGGCAAAAAAGAAGACATTTGACCTGCAGAATTGCTTCGGGTTACGCGAAAATGGGCTTAAATCACCGTTAGTCCAAGAGTGGACTTGTTGAAACGATTGATAGGCGCACATTATAACATCAGTTTAATGAGTTGCTTAAGGTTTATCGAACATTAGACATATTTTATCCATGTACAAAATAAACCTTGCTGCAGCGATTACGTACTCGACATCAACATTTATAACGGTTTTATCTACGTAACTAAAAATTGGAATCACGTTATCACCTTTTACATTTGTCTTATTTACACCTTGCTGGCCCTACCTTCGTCACAGACTAAACAACCCATAAAATGAGGACACGATTTATCTAGTTCTCAATTTACTACCCCAATCAGAGCCTCGGAAAAGCTGGGACCAATCAATGAAGGTATTGAGTTACTAAAATTAGACAAATAACACGGGGCCCATGCTTTGAGGTCGCGTGACTTGTCGGGTGGTTGGGCTAAAAATGTGACGTCGCGAGCCAAACACGGCGGGCTGGCACGTGAGTGAAAGCATGACTGTCGGATAACACACTCTTGGAGACAAATATAAAACTTGTGAACGTGATTCAAGAACTGTTATAGTTTCTCTAACTTGACAGCAGTCTCCTAGTTTGCATTTTCCTAGGGGCATCAGACTGGAATTGTTTTTAGTCGCCGTTACGTATAAATGACCAACGAATCCTAGCAATTACTGATGGTGGCAATATATACGGTACCGAACACTAGTATAAACTTTTATTAAATGTGCTTTGCCAAGGTTTTTATGCGGTGGTTTGGAATGCTTTTCATGGCATACCTGCTTTCTTTTAAATCGGTGTCATATTATAAATTAATTTTCATATCACTACTTTGATGCATCATTAATGAAGTATCGTTTTCACTTGTTTCTTTTCACATTCTTTTATTCTGAGTCTTAGCATCAATTTTTTTGTCCGACCCCATGCGGTTCTACATGTATCTCTTCCACCCTTCGTAGCCAGTTATGTCAAATCACGGCCACATATTTTCACAAGAACAGACACTATAGATACACAAAGCCTAATCAGTGGCATGCATCACTATGTAAGCAACATATGTTACACCTGAAAAAAAGGTAAAAATCTGTCAGGTTTAACTTTGTGGGAGGTACTTTCTTGAAATTGCTTATTGAATAAAAAACGAAAATTTGATATAGGCTCATGTTAGAGTAGGCTTAGGGCCTTCTGAACATGAACAACGGTCAAATGGAGCTTGCCGTTTTGTCTGTCGATTATCCTGACCTCTAATGTCTTCACTTGTTTTGCATAAATTCCCCCCTACCCCTATTCCCCCGCCTCGTATTGTTTCCCCAAGGGTCTCTAAGGAGGCAAAGAAAGAATAGAGATATCGCTTCTGCAGGTAACTATTATGAGGTTGGGCATGGTGCTGGGAACCCCATCACGTAAAACAAAATGTTACAAAAACCACCTCCGCAAAAAGTTTTATACTTTGACGTAGGCTTTTCTCACGTTGGACATCACACAATAGTGGCTCCATGCATCGTAGTGGGGCAAAAAAAGGAGACGATTATGATATTTGTTCCACTTGGAACCATTGAAACCAGCTTTGAACATCGTTGTGAAATATGTTTTGCTGTATCAATCAATCAATTAATACCCTTTAGCTCCCCAAGGAGCATAGGCCTTCAACAAACACATGCCAAGTCCTGTCACGTGCTTTGCTGTATAACTTCATGTACAATATTGGTACTAAAAAGAAGCAGCCAATCTGGAGGTCTGATACATTTGCTTAAAGACAGCAACACACACAGCTCGCAACATGGTGTTTCTTTTCATGACATCAAACGATCCATTTGATTATAATAGTAAATGTTAATCATTGTTCTTTTTAGCAACTTATTATGCCCCGACTAGATTAAAAATGTTACAATAGCTGCCAGCTTGGAAAAAGATCCTGTAATTTTAGGAAATTATATTTATTAAGATTAGTAGTTTTGAAACCAGAGGTTGTGGCTTAAAAAAACAAACAAATATATAACAGATATTTGCTAACATAAATAAAGCATCGGAATGTAAAGACAAATACAACAATAAAC
Source organism: Oreohelix idahoensis (assembly GCA_024509875.1). Lineage (NCBI taxonomy): Eukaryota > Metazoa > Mollusca > Gastropoda > Stylommatophora > Oreohelicidae > Oreohelix > Oreohelix idahoensis. The sequence goes on from JAMPIV010018939.1 coordinate 61,513, forward strand.
TGTTGCTAAAACACACTCTAATGACACCTACATAGAAAGAAATTAGAGAAATAAAGTAAATCTTATGCAATTTTTTTCACAATTTCATTTTCTCTCTCAATTTTGTGTCTGAATGTGTTGTATATCATAATTGTAACTGATAATCTGTTTTACTTCAGTGAATTTTTATCACAATATTTAACCTTTAGTGTCCCCTGTTTGCATATTCTGTATTAGGTTTGAATTCTAAACTACAATCATTATAATAATTTGTACTCTTAGGTGTTTTTATTTTATTTTAATAAGATGATTCTTAACAAAATAAGAGAAACAAATACAGCCCTACCAAAAATGTCCATTCCTACTACTTGTTGATCACAGAAACGTCTTCCTAATTCTCTTACAGTCTTTCATTCTCTGACCCCCCACCCTAAACTCCAGACTTTGTTTGTTAAGTTTACGTGCATGCAGAAGGCTTTTATATGTTGAGATGTATTCATTATTCAAGTTTATATCAGTTTAGATATAAAATGTGTCCCTAAAGGTTACATGTATTCAAAATTGTAACATAGGTAATTAAAAGTAATGAGGTGACTTCTCTATGTGCAAACACTGTAAAATTGAGATAGAGTGAATCCATAGATTTTTCACTAACACTGACTGTATGCATTTTTGATATTATTATCTCAGATCATATAGTAAAAGTAGATTTGATAAAAAGTGTACAGTGAAAGTTATGATACAGTATAAATTCACCAATAGCGATAATTGCTGCCATCTTTTAGTGAACGGGTTGAAGTTCTGTGCTTCACAGTGGGCTGAAAGGCACAGATAATGATGGTGATGATAAGATGTAAGGAAAGAAAAGAAATAAAATTCTACTTCAGCTTCATAACTCTCTAGACTTTTTTCCTGCATGATCAGTCAGTTTTCATTCCTCTTTATTGTCTATGGTTTCTAACCTGCTTAGTAATCACCAGTGTCTATCATGTACATCTGTGTTATTGTATCTATCAGTTTCTTGGATGCATCTTTAGTCTTGCGCCCTGATGTTACTAAGCATATGCCTCTGTGTCTCTTTGATTGGTTGCATTTGTTTGACCAATGACTTTCTATCTCATAATATTAGCTATTGACTGGTTTATATTAATATTAGAATATTAATGTTTTTGACTGTACCACAGATTCTTCTAAGACTTCTGTTTTATTTGCATGCTGCAGCCATCCTGTATCTTAGTCTTTTGTAATTCAGGTCTATAAACCATACAATGCAGGGAATATTGTGTGTTTTAGATATCTTCTCTTTCGCTGCATGTATGTTTTGATGTCATAATATTCTACAGGGCATAATATGCAGTTGAAACTGCTCTGTAATTTTGTCTATAATGCTTTTGTTTCATGTATTTCCATTTCTGTTAAACTCTTCTTCTTTAGATGTATTACCGGTGTATATTCTAAAGGAAAAAAAAATGGAAATAAAGAAAAACATTTCTTGCAACTGAGCTTTCTTCTTTATTTTCTTCATTCGCTGCCATATAACCCAGTTGTCGCATAGAAGAACCACTGCTGATGATCACATTGCCTCCTGCTGTAACGTAGTGTATATAGTTTCTTATTATAATATGTAGGTGTTATTGACAAATAAAGCAAAAACATCAAGAAAGCCTAAATGTTGCAATATGCACACAGTTTATTTTCCTGGATAGACAAGAAGAAAGAGACAAGAAAAAACATAACCTTAATGCAAGTTTAGTTAAAAGAAATTAGGCATTTTGTTTTGACATGATCTTATAATACAGTACCTGATTTAGAGGAATTAAATTACAGATTTGTGCACATTTTTACTAAAAAACATTTAAAAAAAAAAAATTATAATATTAGTTTTATATTTGTTTATGTTGGTTATTACAGCTTGTAATATACTATTTTATTTAATATGATAGCTTCTTCTTTCCAAGTAAAGGTATGCACAATGCAGGTGGGAATATACTTATTTATCTTCTTTTATTTCAGGTTTAAAACAGTTTATTGTACGGGCTATGGCTGCATGTTTTTCATTGTTCCAAGGATATACACCTTATGTGATGGCATTTTCATGAAAACTCATTCATGATGCTGGCAGTAACCATCTTTTTAGGACATATCACCTGAAGTGTGCTGGTTGTATTGACAAGCCATTTTGTGTATATGGAGGTGGATTAGAAACCTCGTAAATGCATTGTTAGTTTTCATTAAAACGTTTTAACTGTTTCCACCCAACAAGCCATATAGCATTGCCATGATACGGTACATTAACTCTCCATAAAGGGCACACGTATTACACCTATTTGATTATGGTCAGTTGTCCTAAACTGTAAACAATATAAAACAAAATTTCTTTAGCCAATTTACAATAGTTTTACACATACATGGAGATATTTTCACATAATTTTTATATATGTTTATTGCTTTGTCTTAAAACATAATATGTAGAATAAACTTTGACTTTCATTTTGTTTGGGTAAAACCTAAAAGAGTGTCTGGTCAGAAAGAGTTTAACTCTTTATAGAAAAAAATAAAGTTAAAACTTCTTCAGTAGATAGTTTGTATAAAGTTTATAGTAAAATCTTGCATAGTTTCATTTCATTAACAGACCACTGAAAACTTGACATAGTTTTCTTTAAGGATACTAACTGTATTGAAGTGAGATTATAAGTAACAAACAAACAAAAAACCCAGGAAACTACATTTTCATGTGGGTGTATATTTATGTATTGTCATCATCACTTACCTGTTCATACCTTATGCTGGTGAGAGAGAGTAGCAATATCCCCATTGAATCTGAAAATTATGCTAGTGGGTAGGTATGTTACATAAGGTAGCGTCTGCCATGCAGTACAAGCCTAATGGTATTCATTTCTAGTGAATACCAGGGAGTCTGTGCGACAGTGGCCAGATAGAGGTTACAGTTGTGGAATAGGATTATCCCAGTGAAAACTAGAAGACATTACTACTAGCTTTAAATTTGTTTATTTAAAGTGTCATAGTTTATAAAATGTTTTCTGGCAAATTAGAAATAAATAATACAAAATTAGGAAAACTGTTTTAAGACTAAAAATATTACAAGTAGTGAAGAGTTATGAATGTAAATAACAGTAAAGGATACAAAAAAATAACTCAACACAGAAACTTGAAATAACTGCAGTGTAGACTCGAAATTTTCACATCATTATAAACTATTAATTGCTCCACTGAAATAGTGAACACCTTGTAAAATAACTCACTATACGTTACTTGTTTATTGGACACTGTGTACCTTGTAAAAGTGTGAACTGTCCTTGTAGTTTCAGAAAAGGGTATTACTTCTATGTTTGTGTTTTATATATATATATATATATATAAATATATAAAATATATATACACACACACATCACACATACACACACACACACTGGCGCTAAATGTATGGTAATTCTGAAAACTTAGAAGAAGCTAATCACATTACTTTCCTCTCCGTAAGTCTACAAAATCGTGCAGAAGGGAATATTTACAATTTTTAGGTAGTATTTACTCTTCCACATGTAAGCCTACCTTGCCGTGGTTGGAGAGCTTGAGCGCCCCAATGATCCCGGGAGCTATGCCGGCGGGAGTTTTACTCCTGGGTGAGGGGCCAGACTAAATGGGCTGAGGAGTGGGTGGAACCCTATAGGTGTAGATGCAGAACCCACCGGCGAGTGGTACATGCTCTGGTCTGCACCAATCCACCCCCACTTCATGGGTTAAATGCTTTCTTGCCTCATTCTTCACTGTTTGTCGTCTATCACGCCCATGGCGACCGTTGCCTCAATTGGCTGTGTGTGGTGTACCCGGAAACGGGGCCTCCCAGTACTGAGGCACAGTTAAGTCCCCGATGTCACTTATCGGTGCAGAATTGAGAGAGATGGCTGAGCATCACAATCCCTCCTGTGTTGCAGCATGATGAGAACCCAGCATTGCACACTGAGCTTGGGGGGATCACTTGGGCACCAGACTTAATACTGGCTCTTGACTGGATGGCCGCATGCAGGAGATTTCTACAATGGAGGGTTGGCAGGTGGTGGGTATCGGGAAGTGGCTCTGTGCAGGACGTGAGGATTCCTTGGGAGAGCCCAGAACCAGAGCACAGCATTGTGCAAGCTCTGCATAGTTGGAGAGCCCCCTGGATGACGGGGAATGCACAGTGTGCTACCCCACCTATCCCCAACTGCTAACTTAGAACCATAAGTGGGGTCCTCTGTATGCGTGCCAGGCCAGGATAAAATGCCTGGGAAAGAGACTGGAGCTCAGAACTCCCTAACTCAAAGTTGCAGGATGGCAGAAAAGCCACGGGAAAGACAGGGCTATTTTGAAGATAACGCAACCATATTGTCACCATACGAGCTCGGACGCCGCCTCGGTAAACAAGGTCCGCGCAGAGCAGTGACACCCCCAGGCTGCTTGCGAATAGTCTACTACTGGGAACATAAACAGATTAGGGATGAGCCCACTCTCCCGTTGAACAGGTGCTAAAGTCGTAGATACTGGGCCAGAAGGCGCACCGGAAACCACAGTATCATGCAACTCGCTTTTTTGTTTCTATGGAGAGTACACCGTCAAATAAATCTCGTTCTGTGCTCGCCCTGTGGAGCTCCACCAGGCAGGTGCAGTGCCGGGCTCTGAGCCTCGACAGAGCCCACCCTCAGCTACTGGAGGACCCTCTAGACCGTCTGGTGGAGTCAACAGACGGCGGAGGAGAACTACTGACCAAAACAAAACAGAAAAAGAGAAACCCAGAGTGCCACTTGTCATGATGCACTGGAATGCAGAGGGAGTGAACAGCAAGCAGGCTGGATACAGCAAAAAGACAGAGCTGGAAAACATCTTGTATGAGGAGCAAGTCAGTGTTTGCTGTATCCAAGAGACTCACTTGAAAGCAGATCAAACCTTTAAAATAAGGGGATATCAATGCTTCAGATCCGACAGACAAGATAGACGAAAAGGAGGAGTACTTACTCTTGTAAGGAATAACATTCCTGCACACGAAAGGAAAACCTTCATGGATGGAGCAGAATATCAGCTGCTGCAGATAAAGGTAGACAAGATGGAAATAGAACTCCTGAACTATTACTGTCCGAACAACAAACCCCTGAGTCTCAGCTCTATACAGGTACCAGCCACCAACTTTCTAGCAGTTGGAGACTTTAATAGCCACTCCCAGAGCTGGGGCTATAACCATCTGGATCACAGAGGTGAAGAGGTTGAAACTTGGCAAGATGATCACTCCCTAATCCTAGTCAATAATGCCACAGATACTCCTACCTTCTACTCCAGAGGATGGCACACAACCTCAACACCAGATCTTGCCTTCTCCACACCAGATATAGCTGGATCTATTAGTAGAGAAGTAGGGACCAACTAGGGGGAAGCGACCATCGCCCAATCTTTCTTACTGTCCAGAGTGCAACTCTCAGTACAGGCCCAGCCATTACAAGATGGAACTACAAAAAAGCCAACTGGGGTTTATTCAGGCATCAGGTGAACACGCTGCTGTCTACCCTCAAGGTACAGAACAGAGACATTAATGAAGTGGTAAAAGACTTCAACAGATGCATACTACAAGCTGCAAAAGAAACCATTCCCAAAGGATGCCGGCGTAACTACATACCATACTGGTCCAGCACACTCCAAGAACGTCAGGAAGCTATGGACAAGGCTAGAAAGGACGCAGAGTCTCAGCCTTCACTTGAAACTCACAACAAATGGAAAATGGCTGTAGCAGAGTTTCAGAGAACAAAGCTAGAAGAAAAACGGAAAAGCTGGAGAACTAAAACGGCATCGCTGAACCTTGAGAAAGACGGCAGGAAACTTTGGAGATTAGTCAAGTCTCTAAATGAAGAGCATTCCTCACCAAGGCAGACTATCACATGGATGAAGGTGGCAAACTTTTCAGAGGAAAACAAGCTGCAGACTTGTTTGCTAGAAGATACAGTTCAGAAAGCAACTTACCCATTAACATAGACCATCAGAGAGAGACAAAAAAAAGAAATACCAGCAACCATGGCACAGACAGATACTCCTGCCCCAATGAGGGAACCCATCACACTAGGAGAACTACAGAAGGCTATTTCCAAGCTTAAGTTTCAAAAGTCACCCGGCCCAGACAAAATCAGCAACGAAATGCTAGTAAATCTGAGCTCAGCAGCAAAGACCAAACTGCTTGAGATAAATCAACCACAGCTGGTTGAAAGGAACGGTACCCAAGTATGGGAGAAAGCTCACAATACCCATACTAAAGAAAGGGAAATGTAAGACCGAGGCTGCAAGTTACCGGCCAATCAGTCTCACAAGCTGTGTTGGGAAGACTATGGAGCGAATAGTCAACCACAGATTGAAATGGTATTTAGAGTCTGAGCAGATCCTGGTGCCGGGAACAAGCTGGATTTAGAGAATGCTACAGTATAGAAGACCAAGTTACTTACTTGTCTCAAGCAATAGAAGATGCCTTCCAGGAGAAGAAAAAGGTCCTAACGATCTGGGTCGACTTCAAGCAGGCCTTTGATAAGGTGTGGAAAGATGGCCTCATTGCAAAACTTAGGAGAAGTGGAATCCAAGGCAACATGATGAAATGGATCCAGTCATACTTGCATAGCAGGAGAACTAGAGTCACTCTTGACGGTCTGCAGAGCAGAAAAGTGTTGCTCCATCAGGGGGTACCTCCAGGAGGAGTAATTTTCCCAACCCTCTTCCTTGTTTACATCAATGACCTGGTGAAAGATCTCCCTGCAGGAGTTAAAGCTGCCTTATATGCAGATGACCTAGTACTCTGGTGCGCTGATGAAAATGTCACCACAGCAAATTATAGAATGCAGCGGGCAGCAGACATGCTAGTGTCATGGGCAGAGAAATGGCTTATCACAATTAACACAGACAAAACCTCCACAACACTGTTCTCCCTCGCCCCCAAGGACAAATCAGCTAACATACACCTAGGGACAACCGTGATCAAGGAAGAAAGCTACCCCACCTATCTTTGGGGGGGGGGGGTGACATTTGACCAAAGGCTTACATGAATAAATCATATTGAAAATGCAGAAGGAAAGGCCCCGAAGACGACTAGGCATACTCAGAAAAATTAGCAGTACCAACTGGGAAGCAAATGAACGAAATCTAAAGAAGATTTATAATGGAGTAATAAGACCACACTTAGAGTTTAGCTCAGCAGCATGGTCATCAGCTGCTAACTCACATCTGCAGTCTTTGGACAAGGTGCAAAATCAAGCTCTCAGGCTCAGTACAGGAGCCATGAAAACTACACCAATAACAGAGATGCAGAAGGTTGCTGGATTACAGACATTGTCCCATAGAAGAGACACAAAAACCATGATCCAGATGGAAAAGTACAACAGTATGCCAATGCACCCAATGAAGGCAAGACTAGATGATCTGGCATTGGGACGTCTAAAGCGTAGCAGCTTTGTGCATCGGGGGAAAAGACTTATAAGACAGCATCAAGAAGACCTATCCATGAAGACAACACCACTGAAGCCCACCCTATACCCTGTACCATGGGAGCAGGCCAGCAGTGCCCTCCAAATTAAGACAACAGTCAGTGGTCTCACAAGTGGATGTGAGTATAATGATCTGCAAAAACGAACTGCTACATTGAGTATGATCCAAGAAAGCTATCCCGATCAATCATGGATACATGCCTATACAGATGGATCAGCAACTAATGCGGTTAGGAATGGAGGTGCCGGTATCTTTATCTCATATCCTGACAACCACTATGAGACTAGGCACATTCCCACTGGTAAATTCTGTTCCAACTATACAGCTGAGGTTCAAGCTCTAGAGCAAGCTGCAAATATGATTTATAACACCAACTCTGACTGCCACCAGGAGTCATCCTCACAGATGCACTGTCTGTCCTGCAAGCTCTCAAGGGTGGTAAACTCCCGCATCTGAGAAATGAACTAAACAAGGTAGCTGCCAAAAAGAGAACCATACTTCAGTGGGTACCATCTCATTGTGGTGTACCCGGAAATGAAAAGGCAGATAAACTTGCAAAAAAGGGAGGAGAATGTGAACAAGAAGATAATGAAGTCACCTACTTTTGAGAAAAAGAGAGCTATCCAGACTATCAGAAGAGAACAGAACCAACCCAAAGACGACTATCACACTCTCGACCGGCAGGGGGACAGACAACTATTTTTTCGACTCAGGACAGGGCATAACAAAATAGTAAACGAAGAAGGCTGTATACCAATCCACCTATGTCCAGTTTTGACTTATGGATGCGAGTCATGGGCAATGACTGCAACCCACAAAAGCCAGATCCAAACCTCAGAAATGAAGTATCTGAGGAAGGTGTTTGAAGTAAGAAGAAGAGACATGATCCGCAACCAGACGATACGTCAAGGCCTAAAATCCCACCCCCTGCAGACCCAAGTAGAACAGTCCCAACTAAGATGGTTTGGCCATGTCTGCAGAATGGGAGAAGATCGGCTACCACGACAAGCATGGGAAACAAAGAGCCAGGGATCCAGACCCCCCAGGACGACCCAAAGTCCGCTGGGAGGACAACATTAGACAATCTTTGAAGGACCGAGGACTAGAATGGAACCAGGCCAGGAGGAAGACAGCTGATAGGATAGTCTGGCGCTCTCTCTTCCAAATCTCTGCACCTCACGGTAGAAGGGGAACGACTAAGTAAGTAAGAGTTTTATAGTGGCAGCCAATTTTGCATATTTGTTTCGAATATTTGAACATACTATTCACCCTTATTGTCTGGAAAGATGTTTTCCCCATATTTTCCTACTTTTTCGTAGCACCTGTGGCCAACCAAAACATAAATATTTAATGATGGTTGCGTGGATTTCATTCATTGAGGAACGAGCACTTTCAGTATCTCTGTGGAGATCTAGTCATTGAGACTAGCACACATTTAAAACATCAACTTGGACTGTTCACTTTAAAGACAGTAAATTGATTAACTGATTTTGGTTTGAACCCCCAATAAAATGGCCGGCGCCAGAATTTCCAAGTCTTTATACACATTAAGATGTTTTTTGCACTGTGTAAAATGTGTGTGCCTGCCATCTTAAACTTTGGACGTCATCACAATTGGAAAAAACATCGCGTGTGTGATCAAGGTAGTGATTGTGTTACAGCGGCAAAGGTTTGAGTGAAGTTTCTGCGTTTTAGAAAGAAGGTCTTGAAGAAGTCCAGTTAGGCGGGAGAATAAAGAAAGACAATGCCAGTGCACCCCAAGATGGAAGGTGAAGAGAGCAATCAGTCCATCCTAGAAGAACAGCCTGGAGCCAAGAGGGCCAAGCTGGAAATATCAGAGACTGATAGGTGAGTACTTTCTTTACATTCCAAATTATTCACTGCCATACTGATTGGTTAAAAATTTCCTGATTTTTATATACTTTGAAGCTGAAACTCACACAGGTATGTTATCCAATTGGTTAAGCGGTCAGAGCGCTTTCCTCTCGCGACACATTTACTGGGTTCCGGGATCAAAACCTGGTATTGTCACCCTCCAGTCTAAATGGTTACCTGACTGCTCTTGAGTTAGGGGAGGGAAAAAACAATGAGGAAGGGAACTAATCACCCTACCTCATAAAAAATTGGACTAGTAAGGTGAAGTATCTAACACTTCACTCCCCTACGGCATTATGTGCTATTTGACTACCTTTAACTATTATACAGCAGTACTATGGTGCCGTGTTGTATTTACATCGGTCATACAGCAATACAATCGTGTAGTTGTGTATTTACATCAGTCATACTGCAGTACAATCGTGTAGTTTTGTATTTACATCGGTCATAAAGCAATCCAATCGTGTAGTTTTATATTTACATCGGTCATACAGCAATACAATCGTGTAGTTTTGTATTTACATCGGTCATAAAGCAATACAATCGTGTAGTTTTGTATTTACATCGGTCGTACAGCAATACAATCGTGTAGTTTGTATTTACATCGGTCATACAGCAATACAATCGTGTAGTCTAGTTTTGTATTTTTACATCGGTCATACATCAGTACAATCGCGCAGTTTTATATTTACATCAGTCATACAGCTGTACATTCACGCAGTTTTGTATTTACACCAGTCATACAGCTGTACATTCACGCAGTTTTGTATTTACACCAGTCATACAGCTGTACATTCACGCAGTTTTGTACTTACACCAGTCATACAGCTGTACATTCACGCAGTTTTGTACTTACACCAGTCATACAGCTGTACATTCACGCAGTTTTGTATTTACATCAGTCATACAGCTGTACATTCACGCAGTTTTGTACTTACACCAGTCAAACATCTGTACATTCACGCAGTTTTGTACTTACACCAGTCATACAGCTGTACATTCACGCAGTTTTGTACTTACACCAGTCAAACAGCTGTACATTCACGCAGTTTTGTACTTACACCAGTCAAACAGCTGTACATTCACGCAGTTTTATATTTACATCAGTCATACAGCTGTACATTCACGCAGTTTTGTACTTACCAGTCAAACAGCGGTACATTCACGCAGTTTTGTACTTAACCAGTCATACATCAGTACATTCGCGCAGTTTTGTATTTACACCAGTCAAACAGCTGTACATTCGCGCAGTTTTGTATTTACATCAGTCATACAGCTGTACATTCACGCAGTTCTGTACTTACACCAGTCAAACAGCTGTACATTCGCGCAGTTTTATATTTACACCAGTCAAACAGCTGTACATTCACGCAGTTTTGTATTTACATCAGTCATATAGCTGTACATTCATGTAATTAAGTATTTCGTGTCAGCGACAAAACAGTTACGGTCAACAGATTACTGTTCGTGCTTGTCACAAAATAATACAATCATCATAGTAAATCAGACCAAAAGGTCTTTTATTTTTGGGCACGCGCCCTAATAAAACTACGGTCCCTATTTCTATGTTGAACGGGACGTGCCTCGCCAAATGAGGAAATTTTTTTTTTTTTTAAAGTAACAGTCGTCCACGTTTGTATGTCATGTTTATTAAAAACAGTATAGTAATTTAATTTTGCATTTCATGATTGTCTCAATAAAGAGGTACTCCTTACTTTTTATCTATCGCATCACAGAAGGGCAAATTTAATGGTAAGAATATAGTAGAAACTGCTATAGGGTGTGAAGTGTTAGAGATTTCAAAATACTAGATCTCAGCTTTGTGATATAGGGGTGACCAATTCCTTTCTTCTTTGCCTTCCGAAACTCAAGAGAAGAGTCTGATACACATTTTTACAGCTGGGTAGACTGAACCGCAACGCTGTCAGGTTTCTATACCGGGACCTGGAAACTTTGCCGCGAGGGGAAATCGATGTAACCACTCAGCCAGTCGGACGCTCCATAGAACAATCATCATCATCATGTTCCTTTGCTCTCCGTACGGAGCATTGAGCCACCACTGCAGCTGGTTTCCCCCCAGCAGGGAATCCTGGGCCAAGTATTCACACGCTCTTGGCTGCATCGATTTCTGTGCCAATATCTTTTTTCGTGATGAGGCTGCTAGCCCCATACAGAGCCTCATATTAGTCGCTTAGTGCGACATGCTTGAGGGTGTAGTAGTCATGTTCTTTCTTAGTCTCTTCAGAGAACCCAGGTTCAGAGAGCCCAGATCCACAGAACCCAGGTCCACAGAACAGTAGTCTCTTCAGAGAACCCAGGTCCACAGAACAGTAGTCTCTTCAGAGAACCCAGGTCCACAGAACAGTAGAGCCATCGCACATAGTTATTCCATATCTATCACAAACAATACGGTCCCTAAAGTCTGCAGTGCTGAGTCAGTGTTTTGTCCCAGTTTTTTTGTAATGAAAAGTGCAAGACAATCTGAAAAGTCGTTAGGCTGTTCTACACGTAACCCAGTTGTCTCCTAGTTTCAATTCTGCCGTATGAAGCCCACGTATACAATAGTTTTATCTACACGTCACGTGTCGCGAACGTTGGTCCAGGCAGGAAACTGTGTACCCTCAGTCACTTACGTAACAATCCGTCAAACTCATAGACATAATTCGCGCGCCTTGTAGCAGTTTTGCTGCGTCCTTTGTCATTTATTTTAGCATCCATCAGACTTATAATTCTGTTTCACGCCACTGTGGCGACGCTCTGTTTTTGATTATTTATGTAGCAACGGTACTTAGCGCTGTTGTGTCTTCAATCTTCTATGTGTGACTGACTATCCGTTACATTTAGATCGCGTCTGTGACGTGTCCCGCACTCATTTATGCCAGCATCTGTCATGTGTATACTTAACTTAAAATACTTATCTCTGCTTAACTTAAATTACTTGTCTCTACTTAACTTAAATTACTTATCTCTCTATTTTTTAATTGTGTCCTGTTTTATAGTGCGCACGCCCACGCACGAAAATGGCTCTCTCTTTCTCTCTCTCCGTCTCCTTTCTCTCATCTTTCTCTCGCAGTCTTTCTATAATCAATACATACACCCAGGCCCCATGAGAGAAGGAACCAGCAGGGCCTCATCTCACAAGGTAAGAGGGCCTCACGTCTGCTGATGATGCACGAGCCTCCACGTTTTCCCTCTTTTCCTAAAGCAGTGATGGGGCCTGACAATTTGAAAAAGGCGGGGCCTCACCTGAGCTCTCAGACGGCCTACTGCCATCATAATTTTCCATTTTACTCTTATCGAACATGGTGCCACTACTTCAGCTGGTCTCCTTGCAGGAAACCTCCATCAACATGCAGGGCCGTAGATAGGACTAAATAAAGGGAGAGGTTATAAAAAAATGTCGGCAAATTAAAACATGTTTGGTACAGTGTAATTTCTCCAAAAAGAAAACTGCAGGTACTTTATTACTGTTGCAACGGTCGCCGTTCCACTTCTTCCATTCATCTCCCACCACACACCTAGACGTATGCTCTCCGTTATTCAGGGGCCGGATTAAGCCAAGAAGAGCCTCTAGGCTGTTTAGTGTTTGGGCGCCCCTTCATCTTACGGAATAGCGTATAGTTCATGCGCCGTTCAGCGCAGACTTCGCTGGCTTGGCCATGTTCGCCGCATGGAAGATGGTCGCATCCCAAAAGATATCTTCTACGGACAATTAGCAGATGGCAAGAGAACAGTTGGGCGACCACAGCTGAGGTTCAAAGATGTGTGCAAGAGAGATATGAGGGCACTGGATCCAGCAACATGGGAGGATGAAGCTGCCGATCGCACTAAGTGGCGATGCTATTTACGGCGCCACCTCAGATTGGGCGAAAAGAAGCTCACACAACAAGCAGAGGAGAGGAGAAAACGTGGAAAGGAGCACCAGGAAAATAAGCAGCTGAGGGCTGCCACCTCGGGGGCGCATTCCCATAGTCAGTTATGACTGAAGAGGCTATTATTATTATCATGCGCCGTTGTGATGTTGCCGGGGTGCATTTTCTTTTTGTTATGTCTCTGGGCCCCTAGGCTTCAGTCAACTTAGCCTAATGGATAATCCGGCCCCGCCGTTATTACGAAATACGGCGATATCGGAAAGTTACCAAAGATTGAATCTTAACTTTTATCAGCACGCAATAAACCGGCGCACTCTGTCTATGTGCGCGTGACACGCGCATACGCAGAGGGAAAATTTACACTTAAAGTCTTTTTTCCCTCCATGATTGTCAGAGCTGGGGCACTGTACGAAGGAAGGCCGCCGACCGAGCAAAGTGGAAACAGTTTGTTGCTGCCCTACAAGACGCCACCAGGCGTGATAGCCACTTACTGCTTTGACAGTCGCCGGCTAAGGATCAAAGAAGAAGAACTGTAATAGTGTTAATAGTGCAGGGGCAGACTGGGAATAATTTGAGCCCCTGGGGTAAAATAAACAAAAAAGGGGTAATTGATCCCTGACTACCCAACCTACATGGATAAAATATTTTCTTATTGCTAAATCCCAGTTTTAATAATATTTCTGAAGCTAATAGTTAATAAAAACCTGCCTGGAAAACATAAAAAATGAAATACTCATGAAATTTTCCTAAGTTTTAATATTTTTCAGAGGGAAAATGCGGATGAAAGGATATTAGTATACATGATGAGAGAGAGAGGAAGGGCAGAATGTCAGACGGGCCTGCGTGCCCAATTCTTAACCCTTTGAAAATAAAGTTCGTTCGTTCGTTCGTTCAATTATTTCCTTTGCGCTCCTTACAAAGCATGGAGCAACCACTGTAGCTGGTCCCTTTACAGGAAGCCTGCACCAAGCCTTCGCATGCTCTTGCAGCCGTGGTTCCTGAAGTAGTTTGTTTAACATGCTGAGTTTGCCAGTCCTCACGCACAGCCTCGTATTAAGCGGCTTGTACGACATGCTTGAGGGTGCAGTAATCCTGTGTGTATGATGTCTCAACAACAACAACAAAGAACAGTTGAGCAGACATTTGAGAGCAGCAGAAGTGAGGTCAGACGACATGCTTGAGGGCGCTGTGGGCCTATTCTCTCTATGTCTCTTCGGAGACTGTGTAAATGCCGGGGTAAGAAAAAAGCATGAATACGGAACAGAGTGTTGTAAATTTCTTCTAATTTTGTACGCTCCGTGTTAGAATTCCAGCTTTTCCTAACTTGGTTTTATAGTAACTTGCAGGGAGAGAGAGAGAGACAGACAGAGTCAGAGAGAGAGAGAGAGAGTGAGAGACACAAAGACTGAGAGAGAGACAGACAGACAGAGAGTGAGAGAGACAAGCATAGAGAGTGAGAGAGACCGAGCGAGTATGTGAGATAAAGATTATTTGTGCGTCGAGCTACAGCGTTGTTTTCTGTCTCTGTTTGCGTATGTGAGATAAAGATTGTGAGATAAAGATTGTGTGTGCCACAGTGTATTTGAGCGCCCGATTGGCTAAGCGCTAAGATCACTTTCATCTGGCGGCACAGTTACTAGGTTCCTGGACTTGAAACCTGGTCGCATCACGCTCCAGTCGACTCAGCTGTAAATGGGTTCCTGACTTTGATCTTGTGTTAGGCTGGAAGAGAATCTGCCACCCCACCTTATAAAGCTGGACCCAGTATGGTGAAGTTTCTAACACTTGACTTCCCTACGATAGTTTCAGCTATAGAATTACCTTAACTTTTCTTGGTAGTGTGTTTTTCTGTCTCTGTCACTGTCTGTATAAGGCAGACATTGTTTCAGTGCTACAGCGTGTTTGTCTGTCTCTATTTATCACTGTCTGTATAAGACAGACACTGTTTCGGTGCTATAGTGTGTTTGTCGGTCTCTATTTGTCACTGTCTGTATAAGGCAGACATTGTCTCAGGGCTACAGTGTTTATCTATTTCTTTATCTCATTCTCTAAGTACAGTATGTGGCATAGAAATTGTTTTTACGGGCTGAAGAGTGCTTGACTTGACATTGTTTGTGCGGGCTGAAGAGTGCTTGACTTAGACATTGTTTGTGCGGGCTGAAGAGTGCTTGACTTAGACATTGTTTGTGCGGGCTGAAGAGTGCTTGACATAGAAATTATTTGTGCAGGCTGAAGAGTGCTTGACATAGAAATTATTTGTGCGGGCTGAAGAGTGCTTGACATAGAAATTGTTTGTGTGGGCTGAAGAGTGCTTGACATAGAAATTGTTTGTGTGGGCTGAAGAGTGCTTGACATAAAAATTGTTTGTGTGGGCTGAAGAGTGCTTGGCATAGAAATTGTTTGTGTGGGCTGATGAGTGCTTGACATATAAATTGTTTGTGCGAGCTGAAGAGTGCTTGACATAGAAATTGTTTGTGTGGGCTGATGAGTGCTTGACATAGAAATTGTTTGTGTGGGCTGAAGAGTGCTTGCGCACCTATTTTTGTATGTGAAATAGAGATTGATTGTGTGGGCTACATTGTATTTGTCTAGTGCTATAAGATGTTTGTCCTTCTCTTTTACTCACTTTCTTTGCATGTGGCATAGAAATTGTTGATGTGTGCCGCAAATTGCTTGCCCTCGTCTCTTTTTGTTATCTGTGGATATGTCGTTGTTGTTGTTGTTATTGATCCAGCGGCGTCTGGGCTCTCGTCCTTCGGCTCAATGCCATGTAGTGATACCTGCATCTTTTCTCAATTTGTTTTGTTTCTCTGCACAAGGTGTTCCACTTATCTGGCCTCGTAGGAAGGAGCATTTTCCTAACATCATCGAGTGCTGGGCACTCAAAGAGGTGATGGTCAACAGTTTCGTAGGGGTAGTTACATAGCTGGCACTCTGGAGAGTGTTGTGGTTGGATTCTGTTCAAGTGACTGTTGAGTGGTATATATTGTGTTCTGAGCCGAAAAATGGTGCTCTGATTCATCCTTCAACTCAAATGTCAAGTCAGTCCTATTGTGTGACTCTGAGACATGGAGAGCAACAAAAACAACAACTAAAAATCTACAGACTTTTATAGACGGGTGCTTGCGTAGAATAGAAGGACTGAAATGGTATGACAAAGTCACAAATGTGGAACTGATGACAAGAACCAGACAAGTGCCAGTGGAACAAGAGTTGAGAAGAAGACGCTGGCGATGGATAGGACACACATTGGAGAGACCTGTTGATAGCATTACAAGGCAGTCCTTGTTCTAGAATCCACAGGGAAAGAGAGGCAGAGGTAGACCAAAAAACACATGGAGAAGAGAGCTAGATACAGAGGTGAAAATGATGAAAACATGGAAAAAACTTGAGTGGAAGGCACAGGACAGGAAGACTTGGCATGTGTTTGTTGAAGGCCTATGCTCCTTGGGGAGCTAAAGGGTATTGATTGATTGATTCATTCATCCTTGTAAGATGGCCGATCTTGTCATTAGGATCAGGACCAGCTATATGTCTGTAAACCTATCTCCCGGTGTTTCCCATGGCCCATTTGTTCAGCCAAGTTTCTTAGTTTGTTGTTCGTATGAGTGATTTGGCTGTCTGGATCAGCGTTGCCACTCATAGGCGGATTCACCTAGATCTAGGTTTTTTTTTTAGTTCCGTCTCGGTGTCATTTTCCTTCATTAGTTGAAGAACGCCACCTAGATTTCGCCCAAATAGCCCAAGTCGCCTATATGTGGGTTTTTTCTTCTTCAAAATTCAGAGTGGCAACGCTGGTCTGGATATGTCAGACAGATTGTTTGTGTGGGCTACAGTACATTTGTCTATCTTTTTTTCTCACTCTCTTTGGAAGTGAGATAGAGATTGTGTGGGCTGCCGCGTGTTTGTCCGTCACTTTTTGTTATCTTTGTGTATGTGTGACAGAGATTGTTTGTATGGGCTGCAGTGTATTTGGAATGACATTTCTTTCTTTCTACTGTAGGAGAATATCAAACGTTGATTTTTTAAAGTGGAATTGTGTTGTTGTATTCTCCTAGCAGAGACTAGCGCTAATTCTAAATATTTGCGAATGTTTAGCTCCCTATCATCTGAAAATGAGTGAATATTTAAGGACGTAGACACATAAATAGCCGATTCTGTCTAGCTGTCTGTCTGTCTCTCTCTTTCTGTCTCTGTCTCTCACTCACTCTGTGTGTGTGTGTGTGTCTCTCTCTCTCTTTCTCTGTATATATATATATATATATATATATATATATATATATATATATATATATATATATATATATATATATATATATATATATATATATATATATATATATATATATATATATATAATAAGGAAGGTCTGTACAAAACGCTTCGTGCTTTCAGAGTTAGCTTATGCAACCAAGTAACCTCCGTAACCTGGGACGCTTATGCGATAACTGGCGTGCTACATAGGATCAATGTGGACGTATCCTACGTAAATACAGTGTTGAGCTGACAAGTCACTTTGTGAGAACTCTCACATCGCGCGAACGTGCAAGAAAACGAGCTTACAACAAAGAAGAGATCGATTGCTATTATTTCTGCCTGACTCCCCGCACGTGCCTTCTCTGTGAGATATCTTTAAATCTATTCCGTAGGTTATGGTGGAATGAAGCATAATATCTCTTTACTTTAGTGTGTGTGTGTAACGGTGTGTATCATAGACTTTTATACATGGGTACGTTCATAACCTTAGATGGAAAACGTGTCTCAGAGGGGAAGAGTAGGGTAGTCCATATCAACGTTCCACAAAATCATCATCATCAATACCTTTAGCTCCCCAAGGAGCATAGACCTTTAACAAACATATACCAGGTCCTCCTGTCACGTGCCATCAGCTCAAGTTCTTTCCACGTTTTCCTCCTCATCATTTCGTGATGCTGACCACATCACCCCAAGTGTGCCTATGGTCAAGATATAGATATATATATATATATATATAATCCCGTTTGTTCAATACATCACATGTGATGGGGAACAGATTGACATCTACTTTACTGCTAGGTTAAAAATCTAAAAAGCGCCCGGGACAGAATTATTTAAGAAAATTATGAATAGG
This sequence comes from Oreohelix idahoensis, assembly GCA_024509875.1. Taxonomy (NCBI): domain Eukaryota; kingdom Metazoa; phylum Mollusca; class Gastropoda; order Stylommatophora; family Oreohelicidae; genus Oreohelix; species Oreohelix idahoensis. Next base: position 79,855 of record JAMPIV010018939.1, read on the forward strand.
TAACAAGAAGTCAGAGGATGTCATAAAGGAGGCCATGCACACACAAAAAAAAACATAATGATAATAATACATAACATTATTACTTATGTTAGAAAAAAGCAATCCATTTTCTTTAGTCATGTTAAGAGAAGAATAAATCTTGAATATATTGTGACAGAATGAACGATCGAAGGAAAAAAAGTCAGAGAACGACAAAGTGAGAAGAACATGACAGTTTAACATTATGGCATGAAAAGATGTCTACAACAGAATTTATTTACGGTACTGTGAACAGGGGGTTTTGAGAGACATGATCACCTACCCTAGTTAATGCCTTCTACTTTAAGTGACTGTCTTTGGGTATTGTTTATAATCATTGCAAATGCAAGTCGCACAGGACATTGCAATGGCTCAACATTGAAAAGCGTGTTGGTGGGTATCAGATGAATGTGTGGAATTATCACATTTTCTCCACTTTTATCGCGTGAATCACGTTTGTCGTGAGGTTCTTCACACATAGTTTGGTTCCGTTACACGATTTAAGTGAATGAAGACTCAAGATTACACAGTTACATCATCCTTGTCCCACTTTAAAAAATTAAATTGTGCTGCGTTTCAGGTGGTTCCAAAGAGGTGAGTAACTCGGCTGGATAAAATACAGCCTGTTGGCTATCTGAGACAATGTTGATGGATGAATTAATTGTGGCAGCCATCGGCAGGTTATTCTGTATTTGGTTATTCATATTACCAACGCTGTCATTTTTAGGTGCAAGACGTGCTTGCTCGCGAAGCCATTTATGATTTCTAAATTTGTTGAGTACGTTCGGGGAAAAAAAGTTGTTTTGTAATTCTTTAACTGACGGGACCGCTTAGCAAAAATATGATGGAACTGAAATAAGATTGGTTGTATGATAAATAGGAATTGTTTTCCCCTATTCCAACACGCGCTTTGTTGTATGATAAATATAAATTGTCTCTTCCCCCCTCCCCCCCCCCCCCCCAATTCCAACACGCTCATCAAGAAAGAAGAGTCCACCATTTCCACTTCTGATTAGGCCCACAGCAGCACTGTGTGACGATCAGCTTAGAGAGACGTATTGGTTTCAGCAAGTCTTTTCAACTGATCAGTGTTGAAGTTTATTTCCCGCTAAATGTCTTGCAAGTGTATCAGAACCAGTTAGCGTAGCTGCTTCTATGTCAGGTGTGAACAATCAATTTTGTTTTTTCTGCCCTATTCTGTGGCCAGCCCAACCATAAACATTGCCACTATTCTTCTTCTTCTTCTTTTTCTGCTACTTCTTCTCCTTCAAGTACCATGCCTGGTGGATTGGTTGATCATGTCTCTCCACAACTTCCTATTTCCATTATTGCTTATCAACTCATCAACTCTGCGCAAGCAACGTTTTCATTCAGGTTAGAAACATCTATATAGATGTGTGTCGTTCTGTAACGTGCATGCAGTCTAACGTTTCTCGGATCAGATTTCATTCGGTGTCTGTGCAATGACCAATTACGCAACAGTATGATTATTGTTAGTGTGTTAGTGGGCCAGCCACCCCCCTCCCCCCAAAAAGCTATTACTACAAAATAATCACATTTTCCCCACACCACCCTTCTTTTTAAGTAATTCCATGTGACTTAAATTCATAATCATATCGTTGATGTTTATTCGACTCGGTATGATTAAATTCTTATTCTGGACGGCTGTACGCATCATCACCGTCTGGTGACCTGAATACTCTACATCAGTAGTCGGACGGTCGGTACTAGCAATCCACTGTGCGGTCATCATAATTTTTCCTTTTTATTCCCAGTGGAGCACGAAGCCGCCACTGCAGCTGAACCCCATTGCAAGAAGCCTGCCCCACGATTATAGGGGCCCCATGCTAGGATGCTGCCATATTGTTCATAAGACATCATTTTTATTCCCATGGGTTGGTAAGGCTGATAAGGGCCCAGTGCATTGCTTTGCCCAGGGCCTACATTGCTGTTAAGACGGCCATGATCCTAAGCCATATGTTCAAGATCTTTCTTTGTCTTCTTTATCTCTTTCATATGGCGTCTCCAGTTCTCATCTCCGCGTGTTTTTTGGTTTCATTCTACATCTCTTACCCCGTGGATTCCAGAACAAGGACTTCCTTGTATTGCTAGCAGCAGCAAGTTTCCTCAGCTTGCGTCCTATCCAGCATCTGCTTCTCATCTCGTGTTCAACTGTAATTTGTCTGGTTGCCATCAGTTATACATTGATGAACCTGACGCGCTATGGCACTACTTCTTTTTTTACACAAGCACGCATTTGTGAATGTTTCTATGCCTGCATTTTAAAAAAACCAAAAAAAAAAAAAAACATTTGTGCACGTACCCAATTTTTGTTTTCTTGAAGAAAACGTTTTTTCCCGTAGCCTATGTTTTATTAATTACTTCCCCGCCCAGGCTCGTATGTTACAAACTGTATAGATTATTTGATTGACCTCGCTCAGCTACTTGTACAACGAAACGTGTGATTTTTTTGGGGAGCTGTGCACAATGATCTAACAAGCAAATCGAAATCTATCACGCGACAATGTAATGCTACTTTGAACACGTCTCTATCCATCATAATAAACCCTAAACATTTTGTTTTCGTTCTATGTAAAGCACGTTGTATTTTTCTCGAAATGCCGGTATCGTAACGAGTTTGAAATCGACGTAGCAACGTGATCGAAGTAAATGTTTTTTTAATGTATTGTTTTTAACCATTGAGTTGCGAGCTTCGCAATGTTCTTTTCTAGTACCTGCCTGGTGATAGAATTTTCCCACGTGCCGATCGATTGTAGCGTGGGGCTCTGTCAGGGATAGGCAAAGTGCGCATGCGTTTAACAAATGAATGACATAGCGCATGCGTTGCTCAAAGCAGCTAATTAGATGACCTACTTTTTTATTTTTTTTTATTTTGTAGACAGTATATACTTTAAAATCTACGTTTATTACACGAGACAGGTGCAGATCAGTAGTGTGATAGATGCAGATCAGTAGTTTGATAGATGCAAATTTAAATGTTACATATACTGTAAATACCCCGCTTTTAATTGATGTATTGTATACGAATATTGCAGAAGATATAGGTCACATGACCTAGATAAAAACTTAAACCTGATCAGTGATAAGTGAGAATATAGGACCGTCACAAAGCTTTAGGTGCGACATAGCATTTCCAAGAAAGAATGAGAAATTCAAAATAATTAATAATTTAAAAGAAGAAAAAGTATAAATTTCAAAGTTGAGTTAGAACAGAGGATGCTGTAATAAGCATGTTCGGTGACAACACTCCATCGGAATGCGACAGTGATGTGTGCTGACACTCTTACCGTTTAACATTTACATAGGTATGATAACATCACAAGCGAATCAAGAATCAGACCCCATAAACGAATTCTGTTAGCAGACAGCCAGATATGTTTATTTTTAAAATGTCAGCGTCATAAAAATATGAAGATACTGTCACTACCGGTACGTCTCAAACAGAAGCATTGAAAGCGAACATCAGCAAAAAATCTTAACCTACGCAATATCCATATCATTATTTAAGGTGAACACGCGAGTCCAAAAATAAATAAATAAATAAATAAGTACATTGGGTGCATTTTCATTGGAGATGTTAGAATGAATAAAGAAATCGGAATAAAACGTCACAAGGTTATCTCATTTTCTATTCGCTTTGCGTTCTCTCTTCTCCCCCCTCCTCTGGAATGAGATTATTGTCACTTTCTTGTGTGCAGTTGAGTTCCAATTAAGACAACTGAAGTACAGTATATTTTTTAAAATTATTTTTAACTATTTTTAGTAAACTGAAATTTGGGAGGATTGCGAATGGGTTGGTCTAAATGTATGGTCTGTTTTCATTATGTGTGTTCCCAATGCTCACACGCACGAAAAAAAAGGCATTCTAATTTTTATCATAGGAACCAAGTAAAAGCATAGATAAAAGTAGCTAATAAAAATACCGTATTGCACAAAAATGCAAAATAAAAATAATTAGCAATAGGATATAATTAAACCATTTGATTTTAAACCATTATTAGATATAAATAATTGAAATTAATATTTTAAAACAAAACAACAACAACAAATTTTTATACTTTAAAAAAATCAAATATTCAAGTTAAAAAAGAACGCATATAATGTGCATATGTATTTACAATAAAGAAAACAGTGAATGTAATGATTATTAATTTAGCATTCAGACATGGAATTCGTGAAACTGGTGGAAGCAGCCTTGGCGTAGTCGAACGACACTTTGTGCACTCTTTTCTTGTGTTCTTGTGAACAGTGCACATTACACGGATGGGGTAGATTAGTACTGCAGTAATTTCCTTTGTCAAACTACACTTCATCAGGGGCTTATATATTCTTGGAATTGAGTCATAATACAGGATATGTATTGAAGATAATCATGTCAGGATCCGAACAAGTACAGTGGCGACATCTGACCAAATGTGCTTTATTTGTTTTTAGAGTATTGATGCGTTGTGGCAGCGGTAGGTAATCTAAAGAACTGCCTTGATTAAGGCATAGCTGAAAATCAGGCTCGGTTTTAGAATGAACAGCTTTAAAATGTTTCTCAACATTACATTTCTTGACAGAAGCGATGGCTGCCTTCACACACATTTCGCGGTCACTTCGTGTTTTTTTTTTTTTTTTCCTAAGAATGATCATTCCCAACGAAAATTACAGGGTTTTTCTTTTTTGTTTGCACTCATTTTTGTTTTCAAACTTTCATTTACAAGACACGAAACAAAATAAGTTGGAACTTTAAATGAACTCAGTACAAAATATAAGAAGAGTGAAAACATGCGTAAAATGATCTCACATCAGATACAATCAGGCAGAAACATTCTGGCTACTTTATAAGCGCAGTCGTGCAACAGTTATCTTTGCCAGACGATCGGCTTCCGGAAATTCTGTCAACAGATCAATGGGAACTTAAAACTAAATGATATATTATTGAATATGAAGAAAAGATAGGGTTCCTATCACATCCATTTCATGAATAAAGTGAATTTTAGTAAGGCTAACTCATAGGTTATGACTGGTAAAGCAAAAATATTACTGTTATTCCGGAAGATGACGCGCTTTCAAATGCCGGCCGGAGAGGCCGAGAGCGAAATTTTTCGAGCTTTGAAATTATTATTTTTCCCTTAGTTATCTAGAGATCTACCAAATCATCCCATGTGATCTTCTTCTTCTTCTTCCTCGTTCGCCTTCAGACTTCCACATTAATGACTCTAATAAAGGCAGTAGCCTAGTCGTTGACAGAAGTAGGTTGTTGCCACATGCTACTCCGTCCATTGCTGTAAGTTGGGCAGGACTGTAACAGGTGTTCGGCTGTCATCTGGCTGGTGCCGCAGGTGCAGAGATCTGTTGCACAAATTTTGTACTTGTGGTATGGAAGGTATCTCAATCTATTGTGTCCAGTGCGTAGCTGAAAAATTGTGACTTGTTCTCTCCTAGATAGCTGATGATATGCATTTTTTAAAAGGCCTGGGTGCTCTCTTTCCCATTTGGACTTGAATGTGGCTTTTATAGCAGTTTTTGCCATTTCGTAAGTTGTCTCTATATCATTTTGTTGTAAGGCTCCTCCTTCCTTGGCAAATTTGTCTGCCTCCTCATTGCCTGATATGTTGCAATGGGCTGGTATCCACTGGATTGTGCACTTGTTGAAACATTTGGCCAGTCTTTCAAGGGAGATTATCAGATCTTGCAATCCTTTCGCATGGTGGCTCTTCAGAGCTGTTATTACTGAGTCTAAAGATTGCTATTTGTTTTTCTGCATGTGCTTTGCATTCGATAAGAGTTTCCGCTGCCTGTTTCATGGCTTCTGTTTCAGCATTGAAGTTATTGCAGTATTTGCCAGTGACGATTGCCATAGAGTGGATTCTATTCTTTAATTTGATGAGGATGCCAGCACCCCCATTTTCAACTGCATTTGTTGCCGAACCATCAGTATATGCATGTGTCTGTGTGTGTGTGTGTCTACAACCATCAGTATATGCATGTGTCTGTGTGTGTGTGTGTGTGTGTGTGTGTATCTAGAACCATCAGTACATGCATGTGTCCAAAGCTTTGCCGGAAATTTTTGGTCAATATACATGGTTGCTATACACTTTCTGTGTGTTTCTGTCTGTGTTCCTTTACTTTCAATGCCTGGAATATCAGATTTTAGCTCAGGAAAGCATCTTATTTTCCGCAGTGGGATAGTTGTGCTTGGTATTTTCTTTGCAACTGAGCTTGCTAGCATGGTAATGTTGCTAATTTTTTTCTTTTGCCGGGGCCACAAAGTTAGTTCGCTTGAGCCTGCCTCTTCCTAGCCTATCCCATGTGATCTACCAGTAGATTTTGGTCGACCAGTTGTCGACTCCTGCGTTGTTGAATGCCACGTGGGACCCAAAGATGCAGCAATAGAGAATGCAGTCAGCGACCCATAGCTTGACTGCTTGCATCAGAGTCAGCGAACCAGAGCTGACTAAGACCCTACTCCACCTCCACGTGGTGGTCCTGGAAACAGTCTGCATCACTGCAGTCTGGCTGAACGAGTAGGGATCGCAGAGGGAAGGCAAACCCGGTCCCAAAAACTGCCGTGCTGAAGTCGGATGTGTCGACCGAAAGGTGCAGATATCACAGCTCCGGCGTAAACACACAACGCAACCAACGTCTTTTTCAGGACGAACGAGGAAGAAGAAGAAGAAGAGTGCCATGTCAGTGGGTCAGTTGAGTAATGGTCATCACCACTGTTTTACGATTCGTATGTTTACGCATCAGTGTCCAGTGTTTTGATAATCATGATCTGCTCGAACCACACCGCCCGTACCTATCATTGTAGGGTGAAGATCTAGTGGTGTCCTTTAAAGTACATATTACTTATGACACATAAGGTTAATTAAATCTCAGACTAAGGATCCCAGGCCTTTACACCCCTCCCATCATTTCTTGTTTTTGTTTGGCGGGTTTTTTTTTAACATTCGATAATTTTGATTTGCGCTATTTACATTGATTGGTCAGAGGATAGGGGGGGGGGGGGGGTTACTCCAAAACTGTCGGCTTCATGTGAGGAGCAGGTTGACCTTCTCCAACCTAGTTGAGGGAGAAACTGACGGGTGACGCCTACGACAGACTGCCAACTTTATAAGAACGATGAAGAAGATTATATGCTATATAAACCTAAAGGTAGTCCCATATCAGATACTGCTGGAGAGGAGTGAAGTGTTAGAGGCTTCACCTTACAAGGTCCAGCATCGAGAGGTGGGGGTGACCAGTTCCATTCCTCGCTGCCTTTTCCTTCCCTAACTCAAACAGAAGAGCCAGGTTCCCATTTACAGCTGGGTAGACTGGGGCGTGTCGGTACCGTGATTCGAACCCGGCACCAAAAGGATTTGCTAACATTAATCATGCATGAATGCTAAAATGTGTAGGTGTGTTTTATATTGTTTTAAAAGTCATTTTACTTATTGTAGTGAAATAATACAATGTACAAATTATACCATAAAATGACTGTACTGTACAGTTCTATATTATAATAAATAGTGAAACATGAAAGAACAGGTCTTCGTCGTTAGACGTTACGACCGAACGGCGGAACAGAAAATAATTTAAAATGATATAATAGGATTAATTGGATGGCCGTCGTAAGAAGGAGTGGTCTTAAGTTGCATGCGTCGTAAGTCTTACGACTTAAGTCCAAGACAGTCTATAAAAGTACCAGTATATTATTCAATCAGTGTAGATGCAAGACAAAATTACAAAATTATTTCTTCTTATTTCTTCCTTATCGATCAAAACATATTTACATTTGCGCATTTCTAACATTGAATTTAGCAGCAGGACAATTAAGTAAGCAAATTTATTCGTGTTGAAATTGAGTTGAACTAAATATCACGCATATTGTGTTATTTTAACGAAGTCTTAATATAATATAAGAAACGTTGTGAGTGCAAACAAAAGCAGCCTTAGATCCATCCAAGATAAAAATGTTGAGAAAGGCTGTTCCAGAGAAAAATCAAAACGACAACCAAACAGTTACACAGTCTCATAAATGAGTGCTTCCGTGGAACCGAAGAATTAAAATGATGTTGGGGCGTGGGGGTGGAATTTACAAAATGTGAAACTGTTGGAACAACCGAGACAAGTACCAGTGGAACAAGTCAGGGAAAAAACAAAACGTTGTCATTTGATAGGAATCGCATCAATAAAACCTTTATCGCATGAAAGCTGAATGAACGACAGGGGAGAGAAAATCAAACCGGAGAAAACCGAACAGAAAGGTTTTAAATCGATCACGAGTTACGGCACGTGCAGCGATGTGTCCTTTTAATGCTTACGTCATTTCGGTTGCCCCGCTGTCAACACCCGCGGGAATTGTTTGTCGCCAGCAATGGAACTATTTGTCTCGTTTGCTAGGAAATAGTGGTAATGTTATCGAGTAGGCGTTATGATGTGGTACTGAACGGGGAAGCGCCATTCTTTGTCTGGCGCAGCTTGTCGAGCTTCGTCTGGGTAGCTTTATCTGTCGGTGTTCGCTCTTATAACTACAGATAACGCCTAACATTGGTGCTCAATCTCGGGGTTTCTCTCCTCACCACACAGTTTCTCCCCTCAAGTAGGTAGGTAAAGGCCATGCTGCCCATCTCCTCTTATGGAGCTGGCATACTATGGAGGACGCGTTGTTCAAGGGTCTGTATTTGATCCCCACGTAGACACTTCCATTTGTCCATTTTTAAACTGGTTGAATAGATGTTACAAGTGTATTTACGTCTGCAGTGGCCGGTTGTCAATCAGAAAATTATCACGTGATCCCTTCTTGGTATGGATTAGTATTTTTCTGTTTAATCTGACGCCGCATGTTCTCTTTAAAGCTATTTTTGATTGTGCTATGGCGTGGATATCAGACATGGAGAACATAAAAAAACGATACAGACTTTCATAAATGGGTTCTTGCATAGAATAGAAAATATTTCCTTCATAATCTCAACAGAAGACATTAATCATCATCAGGTGCATCTTCACAGAATTTTCAGTCACATCAGGCTTTCACGATTACAGAACTTGGAATGTTGATATCGTTGCTTTCGATAATTATTAACTTTATCTTGTTAAATTGTATTATCTATTCTCTTGTATGGGTGTGAGGGCTGGACACTCACTGCAGATACGGAGCGAAGGATTCAGGCTTTCGAGCATAAATGTTATAGAAGAATTTTGCGCATTTGCTATAAAGAGCACAAAACAAATGTCTATGTTAGAGAGAAGATAAACACCTATGCAGGCCACCAAGAACCACTTTTGTCAATAGTGAAACGTCGAAAGCTTGCCTGGTATGGGCATGTAACTCGTCATGACTCCCTTTCGAAAACGATCCTCCAGGGAACAGTCGAAGGTAAACGGAGAAGAGGAAGGCAAAGAAAATCCTGGGCTGATAACATCAAAGAATGGGCAGGACACGGTTTTCCACACTTGTACGCATTGCTGAGAATAGAGAGCAGTGGAGGACCATGTCTGCTGATGCTTCCACCATGGCACCCCTACGACCCATGACGGGTTATGGGTTGAGATGAGATGATCTTGTTAAACACCTTGTCTGGCAGTCTTTTTTTCCCCAGGTTTTAGGGCTCCTCTGTCAGTTTCTTTTTTTTGTTTTTGTAACAAAATGTATTGTTTTTTTATGTAGCGTCCAATTGGCAGAATTGTTAGAGCACTGGCTTCTCACAGCATAGGTATCGGGTTTGAATCACAGCGGTGTCACACTTCAGTCTACCCAACTGTAAATGGGTACGTGACTCTGCTCTTAAGTTAGGGAAGACTAAGGCAGCGAGGATGGGAACTGGTAAGCACCTCATAAAGCTGGACCTAGTATAGTGAATGCTGTAACACATCACTCCAGGACCTAGTATAGTAAACGCTGTAACACTTCACTCCAGGACCTAGTATAGTGAACGCTGTAACACTTCACTCCAGGACCTAGTATAGTGAACGCTGTAACACTTCACTCCAGGACCTAGTATAGTGAACGCTGTAACACTTCACTCCTGGACCTAGTATAGTGAACGCTGTAACACTTCACTCCAGGACCTAGTATAGTGAACACTGTAACACTTCACTCCAGGACCTAGTATAGTGAACGCTGTAACACTTCACTCCAGGACCTAGTATAGTGAACGCTGTAACACTTCACTCCAGGACCTAGTATAGTGAACGCTGTAACACTTCACTCCAGGACCTAGTATAGTGAATGCTGTAACACTTCACTCCAGGACCTAGTATAGTGAACGCTGTAACACTTCACTCCTGGACCTAGTATAGTGAACGCTGTAACACTTCACTCCAGGACCTAGTATAGTGAACACTGTAACACTTCACTCCAGGACCTAGTATAGTGAACGCTGTAACACTTCACTCCAGGACCTAGTATAGTGAACGCTGTAACACTTCACTCCAGGACCTAGTATAGTGAACGCTGTAACACTTCACTCCAGGACCTAGTATAGTGAACACTATAACACTTCACTCCAGGACCTAGTATAGTGAACGCTGTAACACTTCACTCCTGGACCTAGTATAGTGAACGCTGTAACACTTCACTCCAGGACCTAGTATAGTGAACGCTGTAACACTTCACTCCAGGACCTAGTATAGTGAACGCTGTAACACTTCACTCCAGGACCTAGTATAGGGAACGCTGTAACACTTCACTCCAGGACCTAGTATATTGAACGCTGTAACACTTCACTCCAGGACCTAGTATAGTGAACGCTGTAACACTTCACTCCAGGACCTAGTATAGTGAACGCTGTAACACTTCACTCCAGGACCTAGTATAGTGAACGCTGTAACACTTCACTCCAGGACCTAGTATAGTGAACGCTGTAACACTTCACTCCAGGACCTAGTATAGTGAACACTGTAACACTTCACTCCAGGACCTAGTATAGTGAATGCTGTAACACTTCACTCCAGGACCTAGTATAGTGAACGCTGTAACACTTCACTCCAGGACCTAGTATAGTGAACGCTGTAACACTTCACTCCAGGACCTAGTATAGTGAACACTGTAACACTTCACTCCAGGACCTAGTATAGTGAACGCTGTAACACTTCACTCCAGGACCTAGTATAGTGAACGCTGTAACACTTCACTCCAGGACCTAGTATAGTGAACGCTGTAACACTTCACTCCTGGACCTAGTATAGTGAACGCTGTAACACTTCACTCCAGGACCTAGTATAGTGAACGCTGTAACACTTCACTCCAGGACCTAGTATAGTGAACGCTGTAACACTTCACTCCTGGACCTAGTATAGTGAACGCTGTAACACTTCACTCCAGGACCTAGTATAGTGAACGCTGTAACACTTCACTCCAGGACCTAGTATAGTGAACACTGTAACACTTCACTCCAGGACCTAGTATAGTGAATGCTGTAACACTTCACTCCTGGACCTAGTATAGTGAACGCTGTAACACTTCACTCCAGGACCTAGTATAGTGAACGCTGTAACACTTCACTCCAGGACCTAGTATAGTGAACGCTGTAACACTTCACTCCAGGACGTAGTATAGTGAACGCTGTAACACTTCACTCCAGGACCTAGTATAGTGAACGCTGTAGCACTTCACTCCAGGACCTAGTATAGTGAACGCTGTAACACTTCACTCCAGGACCTAGTATAGTGAACGCTGTAACACTTCACTCCAGGACCTAGTATAGTGAACGCTGTAACACTTCACTCCAGGACCTAGTATAGTGAACGCTGTAACACTTCACTCCAGGACCTAGTATAGTGAACGCTGTAACACTTCACTCCAGGACCTAGTATAGTGAACGCTGTAACACTTCACTCCAGGACCTAGTATAGTGAACGCTGTAACACTTCACTCCAGGACCTAGTATAGTGAACGCTGTAACACTTCACTCCAGGACCTAGTATAGTGAACGCTGTAACACTTCACTCCAGGACCTAGTATAGTGAACACTGTAACACTTCACTCCAGGACCTAGTATAGTGAACACTGTAACACTTCACTTCAGGACCTAGTATAGTGAACGCTGTAACACTTCACTCCAGGACCTAGTATAGTGAACGCTGTAACACTTCACTCCAGGACCTAGTATAGTGAACGCTGTAACACTTCACTCCTGGACCTAGTATAGTGAACGCTGTAACACTTCACTCCAGGACCTAGTATAGTGAACGCTGTAACACTTCACTCCAGGACCTAGTATAGTGAACGCTGTAACACTTCACTCCAGGACCTAGTATAGTGAACGCTGTAACACTTCACTCCAGGACCTAGTATAGTGAACGCTGTTAACACTTCACTCCAGGACCTAGTATAGTGAACGCTGTAACACTTCACTCCAGGACCTAGTATAGTGAACGCTGTAACACTTCACTCCAGGACCTAGTATAGTGAACGCTGTAACACTTCACTCCAGGACCTAGTATAGTGAACGCTGTAAAACTTCACTCCAGGACCTAGTATAGTGAACGCTGTAACACTTCACTCCAGGACCTAGTATAGTGAACGCTGTAACACTTCACTCCAGGACCTAGTATAGTGAACGCTGTAACACTTCACTCCAGGACATAGTATAGTGAACGCTGTAACACTTCACTCCAGGACCTAGTATAGTGAACGCTGTAACACTTCACTCCAGGACCTAGTATAGTGAACGCTGTAACACTTCACTCCTGGACCTAGTATAGTGAACGCTGTAACACTTCACTCCAGGACCTAGTATAGTGAACGCTGTAACACCTCACTCTTGGACCTAGTATAGTGAACGCTGTAACACTTCACTCCAGGACCTAGTATAGTGAACGCTGTAACACTTCACTCCTGGACCTAGTATAGTGAACACTGTAACACTTCACTCTAGGACCTAGTATAGTGAACGCTGTAACACTTCACTCCAGGACATAGTATAGTGAACGCTGTAACACTTCACTCCAGGACCTAGTATAGTGAACGCTGTAACACTTCACTCCAGGACATAGTATAGTGAACGCTGTAACACTTCACTCCAGGACCTAGTATAGTGAACGCTGTAACACTTCACTCCAGGACCTAGTATAGTGAACGCTGTAACACTTCACTCCAGGACCTAGTATAGTGAACGCTGTAACACTTCACTCCTGGACCTAGTATAGTGAACGCTGTAACACTTCACTCCTGGACCTAGTATAGTGAACGCTGTAACACTTCACTCCAGGACCTAGTATAGTGAACACTGTAACACTTCACTCCAGGACCTAGTATAGTGAACGCTGTAACATTTCACTCCTGGACCTAGTATAGTGAACGCTGTAACACTTCACTCCAGGACCTAGTATAGTGAATGCTGTAACACTTCACTCCCCTATGTCAGTATATGTTATGGGACTACCTTTACCATTTATTGACTTTCAGTAAACTCACATTTAAAAAAAAATTTACTTCTCTTTGTTCGCTACTTATGGAACATGAAGCCAACTTGGCAACCAATCCCCTTGCAGGAAACCTGCAATGAATCATTCATGAGCTCTAACAGCAATGGTTTTTGTGCCAATTTGTTTTACATGATGAGCTGCCGTTTGGATCATAATTCTTAATACAGGCACACCTCGGAGATATTGCGGGTTCGGTTCCAGACCACCGCAATAAAGCTAATATCTCAATAAAGCGGGTCACACCCATTTTTTGGCTTCCCAGTGCATATAAAAGCCTAAAATCATGTTTACACAATGTCTATTAAGTGTGCAATAGCGCTAGGTCTAAAATAAAAACAATGTACTGTAAAATTAAAAATACTTTATTGCTAAAAAAAATCTCAGTCTTCATCTCTGAGCCTTCGGCGAATCGTAATCTTTTTGCCAAAATCTATCGGAAGAAGAAGGCACGTTCTAATAAATAAACATGAAAAATTTGAATTAAAAAAGCGCAATATCTGTGAAGCACAATAAAGCGAAGCGCAATAAAGCGATGTATGCCTGTAATATTTTGGTTATGTGCTTCATCAGGCTAATTGTGCAGTGTCTTTGTATTCATTGGCTGTAGATTTCTTGGGTTAAGTTATTTAGATGTAATACAGCTGTGCGTCAGGAGATGTTTAACTACTGTTGCTGATATTGTATATTAAATTGATTGAGATTGTAAAATATCATCAGATGTTTAACTACTGTTGCTGATATTGTATATTAAATTGAGATTGTAATACATCATCAGGTGTTTAACTACTGTTGTTGATATCATACATTAATTGAGATGTTAATACACCTTCAGGTGTTGATCCCCCATAGTTGATATCTTTTAGTTTGGATTGTAATACATCATCAGAAGTTTATCTGTTGTTGTTGATATCATATAGTACTTGAGATTTTAATACATCATAAAGTATCTATCTGATGCCTGAGGTCGCATTTAAAGTTTTCTTATTACTTATATCCCAAAGTTACCCGTGTTCTCAAAATCTTTTATTGTTATTTTATCTGTGGTTGCCTTTTTTCCAGTGTTGTGTTTAGTATCCTCAGCTAGCAAATATTGGTGGGACCCTTGCTGTTACCTTAAATAATTAATTATAATCTTTCAACACAATGGAAGTAATTAAGGTAGTATAGTAGTTTTTCAGTTGGATTCTTCTGCATTAATAACTTTGATTTCATCTTCCAGTCACTTTGGCTGTTAGGGCTAATTAATAATATTTATGTGTTAATTTTCGTTCTTTTTCCCTCCGCTATCCAGTTGTCAATCTTCTGTAATGTTAAAAAGTTGTTGTATTTTTGTCCGACAGGTTGTTGAATTTTGCTACAGCAGCTGATGAATTTGAGCTTAGTTTGAAGCGACACAAGTTGCCAAGGGTGAGTATATAGTTTGTGTTACCAAATTTTTAAAAAAAAGTATATTTGCATGTGAGGTTTCTGTTATGAGTCTAACTTGTCATTTAGCTCTATCAGACTGATGTAATTATACCTGAAAGAAAATCTTTTTAGCTGTTTTAATCATTTAAATTCATCCTCACTGGATCTCCAGATCAACTTATTTATTTGCTAACTCAGTATTCCTTCACTGTTGCTGTTTCAGTCATAGATGGTGATTTTTCTATTTTCTTAATTTAGCTATAAATTTGTTTTGGCATTTTTTTCCATTAAATGTGCATTGAGGACCTCGTTTATCATTACATCATTCATAACATTGTTATACATTCAGACCATTTTATGAGCTCAGCATTATAATATTTTTATCTGTATTCCATATCTCTTCACATTTTTTATTTCTTCTTCCTTATCCTCATCAGTTGTCTTCTTCAAGTTATTTCTGACTTCTAGAGGTGGTTAGTCATGTATTCTCATAACAGTTGTTACTTCAGTTTGGTATTGTTCCCTTTTTCTTTTTGTTTCTTTTTTGTTGTGTTCATTCATCGTTTTTTCTTTATGTATTATTTCCCTCCATCCTCTTCATTTCTTCCGTTCTCTATTTCCTTTTCAAATATTAGGAGGACTACATTCATGGTTGTCTCATTATATGTGCACAAAAGTTGGTTCTAGCTACACTAAATACTGTAGTTTTTGTGAATTAATCTGATGTAAGCTTTTTTTCCTTCCTAAAATGATGTTACTCAACCTTTACCCCTTTTACAGCATTCAAAGTATTTTGTTTTAGCCTCAGAATTCAAATACTCTTATTCTTCTGTCATTGTCCATTGTTCACTTCCATGTAGGACTGCTGTCCACAGAATGGTTTCTTTTAATATCATTTATTTCAAATCTTTATGCTGTTGTACATAGGGGTGCTTTCAAGTTGTTGAGTGTTATTGACATTTTTAGTACCAGTGTGTCATTATATCCCATGTCCCATTGCAGTATCACTACTGCATGTAGGATCCCCATGTTACATCCTCCCTTTAAATCATAATATTATTTATGCTGTTAGGATGTCTTACTTCATCATGTTCTTATGTTTTTATCAGGGTTGTGGAGCCGGCCAAAACATTTTCTGACTCCTGATATTTTATAAGTCCAACTCCGACTCCAGCTATAGTTTTTTTTATAAGTCATATAGCATAATATTCAGAGTCAGTACATATTTTTTAAACGACTCCAACTCCACCAAAAATGACCAACTCCACGACTTGGACTCTTGACTCTGACTCCACAGCCCTGGTTTTTATCACTTCACACTTCTGATACACATATATCTTGTCATATAATTCATGCATTTTGAGCCCAGTATATCACCAGCCACAATTTGTATTATTAGGACCCCATGTCTCATCGCATTATTGAGAAGCGACGCCGAGACAGAATGAACAACTGTCTTGCTGACTTGAGCAGACTTATACCTAGTAGCTACCACAAACAGGTAAAATACATTGTTGTGAACCAGATAGTAACTTATTTTTTCTGTGACTGAAGTAAAATTAAAGAGAGATCATAAGTGAATTTTGGGCTGTAAGTGAATGTAGAGTTAATAAGTTTACACTCATAAATGAAGTGAATGTTGAGCTATAAGTGAATATAGAGTTAATAAACTTACACTCAAAAATGAAGTGAATGTAAAGCTGTAGCTTTAGGTAGATTTGTTCTTCTAGGTAAATGTATTGGGTGAGTGAAAAGTCATACTTTTGAATTGTTTTTTCTTCAGTCCTGTCCAATTAATTTATTGAAACAAACATCAAAATAAAGACAACTAATGCCATTTATTTACATGAAGCTCAGTGACAGTGGATCAAAGTCAATTACCATGTAGAGTAGTTAGTGAATGTCAAATTGTTAGCAAATATAGTGATGTGAGGATGCAGTCTTAATTGAAAGTAGAACATACGTGAGAGTAGAGCGTAATTGAACATAAGTGAAAGTAGAACGAAAGTGAAAGCAGAGCGTAAGTGAAAATTGAGCATAATTAAAAACACAGCATAAGTGAAAGTGGAACAAGAGTGAAAGTAGAGCACAAGTGAAAGTAGAGCATAATTAAAATTAGAACATTAGTGAAAGTGGAGAATAAGGGAAAGTAGAGCATAATTAAAAGAACATAAGTGAAAGTAGAGCATAATAAAAAATTAGAACATTAGTGAAAGTGGAGAATAATGTAAAGTGGAGCATAATTAAGATTAGAACACAAGTGAAAGTAGAGCATAATTAAAATTAGAACGTAAGTGAAAGTAGAGCATAATTAAAATTAGAACATTAGTGAAAGTGGAGAATAAGGGAAAGTAGAGCATAATTAAAAGAACACAAGTGAAAGTAGAGCATAATAAAAAAATTAGAACATTAGTGAAAGTGGAGAATAATGTAAAGTGGAGCATAATTAAGATTAGAACACAAGTGAAAGTAGAGCATAATTAAAATTAGAACATAAGTGAAAGTAGAGCATAATTAAAATTAGAACATTAGTGAAAGTGGAGAATAATGTAAAGTGGAGCATAATTAAGATTAGAACACAAGTGAAAGTAGAGCATAATTAAAAATTAGAACATAAGTGAAAGTAGAGCATAATTAAAATTAGAACATTAGTGAAAGTGGAGAATAATGTAAAGTGGAGCATAATTAAGATTAGAACACAAGTGAAAGTAGAGCATAATTAAAATCAGAACACAAGTGAAAGTAGAGCATAATTAAAAATTAGAACATAAGGGAATGTAGAGCATAATTAAAATTAGAACATTAGTGAAAGTGGAGAATAATGTAAAGTGGAGCATAATTAAGATTAGAACACAAGTGAAAGTAGAGCATAATTAAAAATTAGAACATAAGGGAATGTAGAGCATAATTAAACTTAGAATATAAGTGAAAGTGGACAAGAAGGTAAAATAGAGCATAATTAAAATTAATCTCAACAGAACACATAAATATGTGTATTGGGGGGGGGGGGGGGGGAATGCAAATGCATTTAGTTCGGTTAGAGCAAAGGTAGGGTCCTGTCTCGAGCTAGGACATAAAAAAACTGATTAATGAATTACTATTTTACTTTGTCTGCACTAGTTAAATAATTTGCTTTCGACTACATTCTGTCTTTTCAGTATTACAAATAATTGGGTTTTTAAAAAAAAGGTTGGGGGGGGGGGGGGGCGGGGGGGGGGGGGGGGAGAGAGAGACATTTGGGATGTCACATAAGAGAGTTTCTGAGTTTTAGTGATGAAATGTGATTGGGGGGGAGGGGGGGGGGGGGGGAATTAAAAAAATTGCATGATTGATGTTAAATGTGGACGGAGAAGAACAATGGATGAGGAAACCAAGGCCTGTGTGATCTCATGGGCAGAGCTGAAGAAGACAGCCCATAATAGAAATTGGCGGTGATCAGCAGTTGCAAATCTTGGTTTTACATAGACTAACTTTAGTGCAGATGTGGATAGGTAACCCACTAAACAGTCACATGATTGCATATGGGTCATGTTAAATTTGATGATGACCGAGCTTAGACCTCTTTGGCTGAAATGTGCAGACCCACTGGAGTCTGTAGACTACTGGTTGAGAAACACTGCTCTAGCATACATCATACTGGAGCATGCATTGTAGATCAACTTATTAAAAGAATTCTGCACAAAATTGCAGTGTGATTATGCATTTGCTGCAGTTTATTGAAATCCCCACGTTAATGACTTGTGATTTATTCCATGAAACTGGGATGAACATGTTTTTTTGTTTTTTGTTTTTTTTAATGAAGTGAATTAACTAGGTAGTCCACAGACATTAAGTCAAGATTGTTTTAGTGATGATTTATGCGAGTTGATCTTCATACATTATAAGTTCATCTTCATTTCAGGGACAAGGTCGTATCGAGAAGACAGAAATAATTGAGATGGCCATTAAGCATATCAACTTGCTACAGCAGTGCATTGATGACAATGACAAAAGTGAGTAAATTATGAATAGAAGATGCAGAAGACTATTAGGAAAGAGAAATTTGGTGGATGAGTTACAGGATGCATAAATGTGAATATAGCATGGATAAAAGTAAGTAACAGATAATTGCCACTGACATCACCACTACAGGAGCATGTGAATGCTTGGTGCAGGCTTCCCACTAGGGGACCAACAACTGGTGGCTGCATGCTCTGTAAGCAGCACTAAAGAAAAGGATGATGATGATGGTTATCTAAAAACTCTAATGAATCAGATTGAATATTTAAAGTGATAACATATATTGGATGGCTATGCCCTGAGTTTTTATTTTAACCTGAAATTGTAACATTTTATTTTTTTTTAGAAACTTCCAAAGATGACAAGCCCATAACTCAGCCTTCTGCCAGTGAACATCACTGTTGCTCCACTAAGTTCTACATGGGATTCAAGGAGGCACAGGTTTGAATATTTGGTTACATATCTTGTTGCTCATCTGGAATTTAAAGATAGTGAACAGACTTTGTCATTTAAATATTTGTTGATTTGTATATTATCCTTTCTTGGACTTAAAATCATGGTGCAGTTAATTGAATGCTTGTTTATTTTTCACGTGGCAACTAATTTTAATGAGGTAATGCATGGGGAAGGCTTTCTCAGCATATAAAACATGCTGCTACATAAATTACCCCTGCAAGAGCACTTGATGCAGATTTCCTGCAAGATCTGCTACATTGGTGGCTGTATGCTGTCAAGAGGGAAAAGAGAAAAGGAGAAGAAGAAAAATGCTATTCATTGTTGTGGCCTTTTTCACATTGAACAAAAATTTTAATTTATTTTTGTCTGTTCTTCCCTTGCTATAAAAAATTATTAATTTCTTTTTGGACAGGTTTCCAAAACACTTCCTATTGCCATTGTTGTCTTTCTTGTACTTCACTCCCTCACCTCCAGGAAAAAGAAGAAGAAAAAAGAACATCTCTGAATGATCAATCCTTGAGTTGAACTTTTTCAGTTACCTTGACTGCAAAACAATGCATATCAACTTCACTCTCTGGCCGGCGGGATGCTGACCACATCACCCCTAGTGTGCCGATGGTCAAAAAAATATGGGCCTAACACCATATTCCCAATATGCCTCAATGGGGCGTGTAACGGGATCCTTTTACTATTCCTCTCCAAGGAACACAGACTGACAAATTCTTCACCTTTTTAATGTCGAGTGAAATGGATCTATCAGTAACTGAAAAATGAAATGACTAGGTGTATATTTAATGTGGCACACTGCATATTTGCAAGCATAATTTATTCCTAATTTAAAAAAATAAACAAGCAAACAAATAAATTTACTCGTAAAAAAGTTGTCCTACCTCAAAGGTAGGTGATCCATGATGTAGTTCCAAAAAGTTTTATCAGTATCTGTAAAAAAAAAAAAAATCATAATATATCTGATAGTTTGGCTCACAGTCCACCCTGAATATGCACGTCATGGAGAAAATCTGAATCTTTGCATCATGTTTTCATGTTTTATTTTTATCTTTTATCAGATCATTCTTCTATCATGACCTGTTCTTAATATGGAGTAAGTCTGTTGCCCAGTTTCAGAAATGATTATCTTGTCCCCCAGGATGAGGTGATGAGGTTTCTTGTGGAGGTGGAAAGTGTTAATGCAATGGATCCATTCTGTAAGAAGATAATGAATCACTTGGAAAATGCAAGCAAGAAGTTCATCACAGAACGTGAGTTTTTTTTTAATGATCTGAGTGCTTGTATCATTGTTTTTGAATATTAATTTTGTCTTTTTTTTTTCTGTAGGAGAGATTGTTACATTTGACATTTGTTATGATGTGTGCTATATTTGATAGTTGTGAGACTGTTATTTTTGACATTAGTTATCAAGGTCATGGTAAGGGTAGTCCCATAGCAGATTATGCCATAGGGGATTGAGGTGTTAGAGACTTTACCATCCTAGGTAAAGCTTTTTCATGAGGTGAAGTAACCAGTTCCTTTCCTTGCTGCTTTTTGCTTTCCCTGGCTTGAGTAGAGTCAGGTGCCTGTTTACAGCTGGATATACTGATTTGTGATGCCACCAGGTTTTGATCCCAAATCCTCCTAATTTCACCACAAGAGGAAAGTAATGAAAGTCACTTTTACTATTCCTCTGCTTAGCCAGTCAGATGCCCATTTTTTATTGACTATCGGCACACAAGGGGTGATGTGGTCAGCATCATGCTGGCTGCCTTGTATTGGTTTTTGCTTGAGAGATATTTAGCTTGAGTTTTTGCAGTTACTGTCAGTGTATTTGTTGAAGTTTGACTTTCACATTCTAAAATGTGCTAAAATTTAAGTAGTTCCTCAATTCTATGATTCAGCTGTGCCCTGCCATCCTCATCATGATGATGTGGAGAAGCCAGATGTAACTGGAATGCAGGCAGACAACAGCCAAACAGCTTTTTTGCAACGCTCATCCTTTTATCCATCATCAGCTGATGGCTCATCCATGCAGGGAGACAACTCTTTGAGCATGGAGACTAAGCACCGAGACAAACATTTGCGCTCATTACTAGCAGAGCAGCAGCACTCCATGGTGTCCTCAAACAACGGCAGTGGCAGCATTTCTGAGACCAGCTCAGGATCAAATGGTAAGTCAACATCATTGTCCTACAGCTCCCCAAAGAACATTTAAGTAGTAAGGAATAGTAAAATAGACAAATAAACTGGCCTTGTCAGAAGGAGTCTGTCCTTCTATGAGGCATGTTAGCCGGGTTGTGGATCACAGAGTTGCTTCAAGATATAGAGCTTAGGGGTCATCCACATATGACGTCGTCGTCCCCCCCACCCCCCTTTCCCCCATACATTTCATTACAAAAGCCCAGACCCCCCTTTTTTCTAATTTTTTTTTAAAACTGAAAAGCAACAACGTAATTGAATGTAAATTAGTTAACTAGTCATCATCATCATCTTCATGACCTTTCAACTCCCTAAAGAGCAGCTTTATGACAAGTCTTCCTGTCCCATGCCATCTGCTTAAGGTCTTTCCATTTCTTCTTCATGCCCTTGATGTCTATCTCCAGTTCTCTTCTCCATGTATTCCCTTGTCTTCCTCTGCCTCTCTTTCCCTGGGGATTCCAAAACAAGGACTGCCTGGTAAATCTATCAACAGGTTTGCTCAGTGTTGTGTCCTATCCATCTCCAACGTCTACTTCTCATGTCTGGTTCTTCTGGCACTTGTCTGTTTCATGTCGTCAGTTCCACATTAGTGCTCTTGTCATACAACTACAAACCTTCTATTCTACGCAAGCACCCATTTATGAGAGTGTCCATGGTTAGAGCGCAGGCCTCTTGTGGCACAGGTAGCGGGTTGAAAACACGGTGATGTCAAGCTACTCTATCAGCTGTAAATGGATACCTGACTTTACTCTTAGGTCAGGAAAGGCAAAGGCATGAGGAGGGGAAGTGGTTACTTGACTTCTCAAAGCTTGATTTAGTATTGTTAAGTCTCTAACACTTCATTCCCCCATGGCAGTATCTGCTATGAGACTACCTTTTATTTTACCTATTTGTGAAAGTCTGATGCTTTTTGGTTGTTGTTTTTGTTGTTTGCCATGTTCAGAGCCATACAGTAGGACTAACTTGACATTTGAATTGATTCTAATTTTTGTGTTGGACGTGACTTCTTTTCATCTCGATACATTTCTTTGATGTCATCAGATTGTTGTCACGTTGTGACAACCTGTTACCGTTTTTAAAAAATCTAATTTTAAACAGCGCAATCTGTTTAGTCTCCATTTTGTTTTCTAAGGTGTGTATTACATTATTTAAAAAAGAAATATATAATTAAAAACAATTTAGACCAGTTAAAGGTTATAACAATATTCCGATATTTAACTAGTAAATATACCCGTTAAAATAATGCAGGGGAAAGAACCAAAGTGAACCTCTTAACCTTTCAGCATCTGCAGCACATTTAGAAGACTGGGGAACTCGTTTAATGATTCTGAATGTAGTTATTTTACCAACGTTTGTAAAGTTTTGAAAAAACATTGTAGGTTGTTTTTTTTTTTCAAGTGATGTAATTTTTCTCTGTCAAAGGGAAATAATCAAATGGCAATCACACAAAAAAATAACAATAAAATATATTGTAGATTTTTAACACTTTACCATGTGTTTTCTATTTATTATTTAAAATATAACTACAACTTTTGTGGGAAACAAGATGCACGTTACATAGAGCATCATGCAGTTTAGTGCAAAGGCCAGAAACACATGACTTTTTTATAATTTCCAGACTGCAGCTTTGGTGGGAAAAAGTTTGTGACTGACGTCCGCTGCGGCATGCCTGATAGAATTTCATGTAATAGGGAATACAAATTGTCCATGAGGGAGTTATTTATTACAGCAAAAAGTTAACTATTCCAGATAAAAGTTAACAAATGCGGATATAGGTTAACTATTGCGAATAAAAGTTAACTACTGTGGGTAAAAGTAGAAACATAATTTATGTAAGAAGCGAGAATGACTCTTTCATTTTTGTCACATTTTTCCAAACCCCCCTTCCTCCCCATCATCACACAATGTCACAAAATTTTGACCCCGCCTCACTGCATGACGTCATATGTGGAGGACTCCTTAGCTGTGAATACCGAATAACCAGCTATGGACCAAGCTCCCAAACAAAAACCCACTTTGATGTAGGCTTCCTACACCAGTGGTTGTTCCATGTTCCATAGAGAGGAAGAAAGTCAATAATGATGATGAGAGGACAGTAGAGTCTTAGACTTTGATGTAAACATACATACATCATATATACACATTGAGGTATGTTAAAATCATTTACTTTAATTAAATTAATCTTCCTAGGTCTAGTCCCCCTATTTTCTTACGCCAACCATTTGAACAGCATGGGGGCTGCATCCGACCAGAATGGTATGGGCAGCAGTGGTTATGTATCTGACCTTTCTAACTTAGAGAAGACATCACCAAGTGGATCAACTTCTTCAAGGTAAAGTTTGAGTGCTGTTGGATTTTTTAATATTTTATATAAATTCTATAGCCAGTGCATCAGACTGGTGCAGTTACTGCACCAGACTCAAAGAGTACCAGCGAAGAATCTAAAAATTTAAATATAAATCTACCCACTAAATGAGGTGTCACACGGGAACTTAGAGTATGTAATTTTGATGGAGACCAAGAAGAACCCAGAGGAGAATGGTAGTACATGAAGCCAAAGCAATTGAAATGTATGGGCAGAGCTAAAAGAGACAGATCAGAATAGGAATGAACAGATAACAACATTTGCAACCTTATGTTCCATGGGGAATCAAACAAACGAATTATGATATGAGTTGATTTGTGGCATAGAAATGTGCAGATATTTCTCCATTTCCATTCATTTTTCTTAGGCCATGTTTTCCCATGACCTCGTTGTAACTCTTCTTATCTCTTCATATCTTTGTATTTAGGTCTCCTGCCAAGATTTAATGTCTTTGCTTAATCATTGTCCACAACTTTTTTAGTCGGGCTCCAAGACCAACACTGGGAGCATAGTTCTGTATCAAAATTAATGTTATTTTATTCCAAACTTGACAATTTGTTTCTTATTTTCATCTGTTCTACAGGGACAATGTGTATAAGTTCAAGCACAACATTACCAAGCGCTTCTCTCAGGAAGGTCATCACCACCACATGCATCATCACACGCAGCACCATCACCACAAACATGGTCAGCCCAGTGACACCAGCTCCAGCACCAGCAGCCGTGATTTGGAAGATGACCAGAGCCAGCTCAAATGGAAGAACAATAAACATAAACCCCGTCATGGGGGCACAGGCGGGCTCTACCAAGATGAGATGGAAGGACACAGTGGAGGGAACAACTCTGCAAATTCAGATGAATTTAACTCAGAATCTGCATCAAAAGAATGCTCAAGGAGGCGTAGCTCTTGCAAAACAGGGGGACAGAACTCAAATCATAGTGGTGATAGCAGTTCTTCATCAATTGCCCTTCCTGGATTCATTCTGCATCCACAGGGTACCCATTATATGCCGATCTCCGTTCACAATACGAATATTGCTGGACTCTTTGAAACTACATCAGAGCATGATGGTCCAATGGTTTTCCACCCAATAAGCATTCCTGTTCACTTCAGACGACCAGTGATTTCCATGCCTAACATAACGATTTGCACACACATGTCATCACAGCGAAGGGGCGATCGAAGTGTAAAAGAATAGCAGCATAACATAACATGAGTTTTTCATTGTGTTCACGAAAAATTTAACTAAAAACTTATATCGGAGGTACAGCTATCATTTTGATTGTACAGTGGATGAATTCTGTTGTATTGATATGAATACAAATTTTGGTTATGGAACTGATTTTTTCATAAGCTGTTGACAGCAAAAATTAAGATAAACAGAAAATGCTTTATTCTGTACATATAACAAAGCAGTAATTTCTTTTGGTTTGACTGTTGCTGCAATCTAGTCTTTTGTTTTTGTCATAAAACAATTCATCTCTGACCAGTCGGCTTCAGTTTTTTGCAGATGTTGTCATGATTTCAAAATACATGGTCTCAGTTCTCAGTGGAAGCCTTTAATTAGTATTGAAGATGAAATAGAAAAAAGAGATAATGCAGAAGTATGCAGAAAAAACTGACAGGAAACAATCAAGAAGTTTCCTAATCACTTCCAGTAATGTGGATTTTCATTAACAGACTTTTTGCGAAATAAATCAAAATATTTCAGTGATTAAGGAAGATCTGTTGCTTATGCTGGGGGACTTGTTCTCTGCACAAATAAAGAATGTAGCTGCTTGGCAAGTAAGGAAGATGCTTTCCCTCATTAAATCCAATGAAATCGGTTTATAGTCTTTCCATATCCCTGTATCAAACTTACAGGTCTTTGACTATGATGCTTGCGTTTCTTAAGTCTTGAGAAAAGTGTTTGGTGCAAGAGTTTCACTGTTGTTTACTATACTACTTGTAACTTTAAGAATCCAGTGCATAGGTTAGGACAGCAGGACATATATTTTATTGAATGACATATTCACTTTTGCCACACATGTTAAATATTATCATAAGAATAGATGGGAAGTTTTCTAGTTTATCAAGAAGTACAAGCAAATATGAAAGTATGCAGCACATTGTTAGCAGTGGTAACAAACTTCCAGTTCACATGTTTCCAAAATTGAAATCAGTGAGAATTCAGCGGCTGTAATTCATAAGTAACTTTGTTTTATTGAATACTTTGAACTGCGGTCTTTTTATTTTGACTGGAATTGAAACAGCTGGAAGTGTATCAACAGGACTCGCTGTGTAGCATGGAAATATATATTAAGGTAAATGAAAACCTCATTTGTCATCAGAAAAGCAGAAGCAGTATAATCTCTGAGCATTATTGTTAAACAGACATCATTCTAGTTTTGTGGCTAGTTTCGGTGATGTGCATGTTATATCATTGCATGCTGTACTTTGCAGCTTTCATAGGATTCTTGCACTAGATAAATTAATGTTGAGTGGGTGTTGCCCAAGACAGACATCTTTAATGTTTTCAAAAAGAGTGCAGGAGCTTGATGAAGATTAACTCCAATTTAAAGTTGAATAGAGCATCAACCTGTGCAAGGGCAGATCTTGTTAATGCATGCCCTTGCAGACAGCAGAAATAAAAGGAGAGTGGAAATTGCCTTGTGATGATGATCTTGATTGCACTTTGCCCCTTGACGTGAAAACAGATCAAGATAACAGGTTGGTAGCTGTGTGACATTATCCCTAGTGCTTGTTTTAATTGTAATAATGTAATGATTTAGGACAGAAATAAGAGAAAGCAGCGAGAGCTTAATCATGCATTGTATATTAATTTTTTCCTTGTACTTATAATTGCTGCCCTTTATTTTGGTTTAAACAAGGATTGTTTCTAGATGTAAACAATTGTTAACAGAATGAGAGTCCGATAGGCAGAGTGGTTAGAGTGCTGACCTCTCACTGCAAAGTTACTGGGTTTGAAACACAGTGGCTTCCCACTCCACTCTACTGAGCTGTAAATGGGTACCTGACTCTGCTGTTGAGTTAGGGAATTTGAATTGACATCTGAATAATTTATGTGTCCAGTCTGCCTACTTCTGTAAGCACATTATACTTTGAACTTTAAATATATTACTTCAGCACAAACTGCAGCATTATGGCATTTTAGTCTGCATTAAACAAGCGTATTCAAAAAAACCACTCAAAATCTTTTATACATAAATTATGGAAAATCATTAATCATCATTTAGGTATACATCATCATCATTACCCCTTAGCTCCCTAAGGAGCATAGGCCTTCAACAAACTTGTGCTAAGTCTTCCTGTCACGTGCCATCATCTCAATGTCTTTCTGTGTCTTCTTCATCCCCTTCACCTCTATCTCCAGTTCTCTTCTCCATGTGTTCTTTGGGCTTCCTCTACCTTTCTTACCCTGGGGATTCCAGAGCAAGGACTGCCTTGTAATCATGTCAACAGGTTTCCTCAGTATGTGTCCTGTCTATCTCCAGCTTCTTCTTCTCATCTCTTGTTCCACTGGCACTTGTCTGATTCTTGTCATCAGTTCCACATTAGTGATCTTGTAATACCATTTCAGATCTTCTGTTCTACACAACCAACCATTTATGAAAATTTGTAGCTTTTTTTTTTGGTTGTTGTATTTGTTCCAGCATCTTCTTCTCATCTCTTGTTCCACTGGCGCTTGTCTGGTTCTTGTCATCAGTTCCACATTAGTGATCTTGTCATACCACTTTCCTTCTATTCTACACAAGCACCCACTTATGAAAGTCTGAAGCTTTTTGGTAGTTGTTTTTGTTGTTCTTCATGTTTCAGAGCCGTACAATAGGACTGACTTGACATTTGAAGTGAAACCTGTGGCACATCTGTGACTCGCACAGCTATATTTGGTTGCTAAGATTTCTAAAGTACATGTCTATAACCTTTTATCCGAACACCTGAAAACTGAAACATTCTGAAAATCTAAAGTTTCTGGGGCTAATGTGGGATACTTTTTTTATCATAATTTGGAAAATTATGACTATTTTGGGTGACTTTGGGCTATTTTTAGAATGAGATTCAGGCAACACCTGAAAACTGAACAAAATCCAGTTTTCGAAACTAATCTATCCCCGAGGATTTCAGGTTAAAAGGTTACATACCTGTAATGTACTTAAAGGTGACAAGTAAAAATGTGTCCTTTTTGCCCAGTCAGTGTAGCTGTTGTCAAGCATCAGTTAGAAAGTGAAATATCTTGCAAGGAAATTTTATTCCAAACTGTGCTTGAACATCTGTAAAGCTGTATATTAAATAATTTTCTCTCAAGTTAAAATTATTTGTACTTGTATCATACACTCTAGTTAATAAATAATACCAGATATATGAAATAACATATTACCACATTTATTTGTTTTTCTTTATTTCAGAAGCACAGAATATAATGTCTGCACTTTTTTTGAAGGACATCAAATCATCATTGAAGTAAAGTGGAGCACGGCTACAGTTGTCCTCTTGATTTGGATTTGGCTTTTTAAGATCATCAGGAGGTCACTCGTGCTTACAGCATGAACAGCAAGATCAGTCTGGACAAGAGAACTGGTAATTTATGAACATCCAATAATATCAATTCATAAATTGTATTATCTTGAAGTCATATTTAGGATACATTTTTAAATTGAATTCGTTCTAAACATCTAGTGTTTAGAATATATTTCCTAAAAATTATTCGTTCTGAAGATTTGGTATCTAAATTCATTTACTATATTGCATTCATTATTAAAAAACATCTCATGCTCAAGATTTTTTTTTCCAGCATTTTGTTTGAAAGATCTGATGCTAATAATAGATTTCTGAATATCATTCTTTCTAAGGACTGGTCTACAACAGGATAATTCCATCATTTTCTTCTTTCTGAAAGTCAATAGTCATTAGGATAAATGTGCAATATTTTATGCCTTCTTAAAATATGAAGTTTTGATCTAATTTGTTTGTGTATTTATCTAGCATCAAAGAAAGCACAATTTTGCTGGTTATATAATCATATGCAGCTATTATATTGTTTAAAAAATGCCTTCTTTCAGGGCAACATACTTTTTTCTTCATTGATATAATGGTAAGTTATCATTTCTGTTTAAGTTTCAGAGTTACAACTCTGTTTCTAATGTTAGTGTCTTGAGTTGTTTTTCATGTGGTTGACTTTTCTTTATTATCAGGGTTTTATCTGCAAGCCAACTGGTTCTGTGTACTTCTAGATTTAAAAAAAAAACATTAAATTAATCTAACATTCATTTGTTCTCTCAGGGCAGAATTCTGTTTACAGAAATTTCTTCTTTTGATTCTAAACAGTGTTGTTTTGTTTCTGTAAATGTGTTTGTTTTTATTGCAGATCAATTTTGTAAGATCATGTATTAAGGGAATAGTTAGTATACCTAAGTTAGAGTCCTGTGACTTACTTACTTAGTCGCGTGAGGTGTAGAGTTTGACAGACTATTCTATCGGCTGTCTTCCTCCTTTTAGTCCTATCTAGATGTCTAATGTTGTCCTCCCAGCGGTGGGTCGTCCTCGGGGTATCCCATGCTTGAGGTATACGATCTTCTCCCAAGGGCCAAACCATCTTAGTTAGGGACTTACTTTGGCATTATACCTAAGTTGGTACCATGTCTCTTCTTGTTAGCAAGTCCATTTCTGAGGTTTAATGGTGTAGTCATTGCCCATGACTCGCATCCATATGTCAAGACTAGTCTGAAAATGCAGATATTTATTAGCTTATATTTTGTTCCATATAGTATATTTTAAATTGCCGTACATTCTGTTTGTAACAGTTAACAATTTTGGGGAAAACATCTGAGAAGTTCATGGGTGCACACATTTTGAAAGGTTGAGAAACACTAATCTAGATAATTCATAAAAAGTTGGTCTTTGAAGATGACTCTCTTTATTTCCTCCCAGCTTGTCTCAGTGACTTGTTGTGTTACCCTGATATTCTGCAAGCTGTTAAGAGTAGTCTAGTGAAGAATCATAGCTACCCTTTATGACATTGCTTTACCTAATTACATTATGCCTTTTGTTTCATATAGTTATTTAAATAATACCCATTGCTATACTTAATTAAATTATACCTTTTGTTTCGTACAGTTACTTAAATAATACCCCTTTGCTTTACTTAATTACATTATACCTTTTGTCGAATGTAGTTATTTAAATGAAATCTATATGTGTCACATAAAACAGGAATGATCAGTCTACAATTTAAAGCTGGTGGCTTGTTGTTTTTAATGAATTTTTCACAGCTCATTCACCAGCATTATAATCCTGTAATTGCCCATATTTATTTACAGCAAAATGCACATTTGACATGCTAAATTAATACACTATAATAAGAAATTTGTGTCAGGAACTATTTTGTAAATTTTTTAAAACTGAAGCCATGGAAATAACAAATTAAAAAAAATATTTTTCTCTTCATTTGTACGTAATATTTTTCAACAAAATGACCTTCTGCTAAGCATATCTTCTATTCTTTAGAAAATCGAATGTTGCAAAAAATTTCTGAAATTACTAGTTTCTCATAAATAGATTTTTAAAAATCTTACATTTATAACTGCGCGTATCTTTAGTTTGCGGCTGAAATATGATGTGCAGTATACCAGGGTAACCACAAAATTGAGGACATAAAGATTAAGGATAAAGGATATGGTTGTGAAACTATTTCTGTGTAACATACATACATATATATATTTTTTTGTGATTATGTAACCACTGATTGTTGTTGTCTTGCAGGCCAGTGAGGTAAGCTAACAAAATACCATGCCAAACCAGCGAAACTCGCAGAGAGTTTGGGAACCCCCTTCTTTGCTTGTATGCTGATAATTCCAGACTCATCTATTTGACAATAAAGTTTGTAACATTTTGAAGTACTGTGGTATTCTGTGTGAAGGATGCCTACATACTATGATTCAGAGGACGAGCTAAACTAATGCAAGATCTGGAAAAGTTAGCAAAGAAAAGAAGGAATGAAAACGAGCAAGTGGGCATATATTCAGGAAGGCCTGGTCATTAATTGTTCCTGGAAGCTGGTGAGGTGAACTGGCACATGTGGCTCATGCCATGGCAGGGTTTGGACATACCATAGCAAATGAGGAGAAAAAGAAGAAAGCATTTTCCCTGTTTGTTAACACAGTGCATTTCTTTGCAGGACTGAACATTTTTATTTGTGCATATAAAATTGGAAGTGACCTTTCCTTCTTTGCACTGATTAATACGTAAGCATTGTGTTTGTTTGTCAACAATTTGTTGTTGTTACCATTTCTGTTTTTAAAATATTTGTCAAATCCTTGATGAAATTTTTGTTTTTCATTTCAGTTTTCAGACTAATTGAAATCCAGTTGCCAACACTAAGAGCTGTCATTACATTACACACACACAAATTTGTTTCTTAAATAGCATCAGTAGATGCAGATTAGGTGCAATTATAAGCCTAATTCATAAATGGGAAATGTTCACCAGAAATATGTGTTAGATTTTACTTAGATTTTCTCTTTCATCGTTTAAGATGAAACGCTACATAATTTGATTGAAGTGTAGATCATCACATTTAATTGACATATGTGGAGTGGTTACCAGAAATAATGACATTTACCACTGTTCACATGTGGTACCTGGCACAATATTTACTAGAGAGATCATAGATATTTAGATATGACAGTCACTAGTGTCCATGAAGAACACCTGATGTGCCTATTTAAGAGGAGCACATGAAGGGTGCCCAGTGTAGTTCCCGGGGGTCTCTGAAGAGACCAAAAAAAAAGAACACTACTGTACCTTCAGGCATGTCGTACAAGATGACTAATATGAGGTTGTGCATGGGCCTGGCAACCTCCACCAAGTAAAAAAAATGTGCCACAGAACCACCACTACAAGAGCATGTGAATGTTTGGTGCAGGCTTCCTAAAAGGGGGCACGCTACCGTGGAGGCTCCAGGCTCCATGAAGAGCTCAAAGGAAAATGATGATATGAAAGAGATTGAGGATGTTGATAAGTTGAACAGTTTGCATGATGATTGTCAGAGATATGATATTCACAAGAAAGTGCCTGAAAGCATGTGGGATATGACAGTTTGAACAGTCTGCCACATGATTATCAGAGGTATAATAATCACAAGAAAGTGCATGACAATTCTGTGTAATGTGACAATTTGAATAGTGAGCGTGATGATTATCAGAGTTGTAATCTTTCTTCTTCATCACCTTTCAACTTCCAAAGAAGCAAAAGCCTTCAAAAAATGTATGCCAAGTCTTCCTGTCCTGTGCCAAGTCTTCCTGTCATGTGCCAAGTCTTCCTGTAATGTGCCAAGTCTTCCTGTCATGTGCCAAGTCTTCCTGTCATGTGCCAAGTCTTCCTGTCATGTGCCATCAGCTCGAGTTCTTTCCATTCTTCTTCATCCTTTTCATGTCTGTCTCCAGTTCTCTTCTCTTTGAGTTTTTTGGTCTTCCTCTGCCTCTCTTACCCTAGAGATTCCAGAACAAGGACTGCCTGGTAATGCTATCAACAGGTTTCCTCATGTGTGTCCTATCCATCTTCAGCATGTTCTTCTCATCTCTTGTTCCACAAACGATTGTCTGGTTCTTGTCATAAGCTCCACATTAGTGATCTTGTCATACCATTTCAATCCTTCTATTCTATGCAAGCATGCATTTGTGAAAGTCTGTAGCTAAACAGTTATAATAACCATAAGAAAATTCATAATGGTAAGTAGAATGTGACAGTCTGACAGTATAAGGAGCAGTTTACTGAATCACAGGAGCAAAATTTCTTAAGTACGTGTCTATGCATATGTGTGCACGTACATAAAACCAATATATAAAAAAAATTTTTGGAAAACATTTTGTTATCATTACACAGTTTCACTATAACAAACTTCTTCATGTACAGTTCAACTAAAAAAACTTAAAGCAAAAACTGAAGTTAAAGTAATAAAAACATTTGACCATAATTTTGGAAATGACAACAAGAAAGTTATTATTTTGTTGCGATTGAGTAATGTTTGATAAGAGTAGTGGCAGTAAACTTACTAAGATTTTCTTTGTGAATTTCAGATATGAAAATGTATGCATATTTTGTAATAGTTGAAAGTTTAAGCATTTTGATAATTTACATTAGCTCTATAGTATTATTAAAACTTGTGACTGATTTTTTGTTGATTGATTTGTTCTCAGTTATTTTTTATGTTTAAGAGCAAATTTTAAGATAATCTGTGCAAGTTTAAAGAGTGATAATTATACCCTTAATGTCTGATATCATTCACAAAAAAATAACAATGTTTTTCAAGAAGATATCTAGTTAAGCCTGTGTTATTTTTCAGTTTCCATTAAAAAAAAAAAAAAAATAACTGAGAACATGTTCTGTCTATTCAGCATCATCCTCACAGTAATTCAGTCACAATTATCTTTGTACCCCACATGCATCAGCTAATAGAATGTGTCTATGAGAAAACTGACACAACAGATGAAGCATCCTTTCTGAATATATTTTACCATATGAAGATTATTTCTTAATTGTTGAAGTCATTGGTATTAGTCCAATGTTTAATAAAGCCAGTAAAAGATAGTACATATTAGTAGTCATACTGCCTACCTTTATCTGCATCAGGAATACACAAACTGACATAAAAAGTTATGACCATTCTATAAAGCTGTGTGCATTATTGTTTCCTTATTCCAAGAAAGTAATTAGCGTATCCCCATATTTTAATTCCAGTTGTTTCTCTTCTCTTCTTGCATGTTGTGTGTACTTGCATCTGTCT
Source organism: Oreohelix idahoensis (assembly GCA_024509875.1). Classification (NCBI taxonomy): domain Eukaryota; kingdom Metazoa; phylum Mollusca; class Gastropoda; order Stylommatophora; family Oreohelicidae; genus Oreohelix; species Oreohelix idahoensis. Next base: position 113,494 of record JAMPIV010018939.1, read on the forward strand.
GCGCTCTGGACCTGGCGAGATATCTGAACATCTTTTATGACCATTTCACCTTCACAACATAAGCTGTGACCAGAAGAACTCAAGGTGCAGGATCATCTCAGTTGTTACAGTACAGAGTGGATGAAATATGATGGCCTGTGGACCAGAGCCAGGTACATACGTTTAGCACCAACACTGAATGTTACAATTTCCTGGACGTCCTTTGGGTATTCAATGAAGTAGCATTATTGAAGAGACAATGTGCTTATTAGAATAGAAAGAAACTTCTGACAGTAGACTGAAGTGAAAGTGTCAAAAGTTTCTCGTGTGCTGATAAACTACAAGCCATTTTGAACAACAAAAGAAGTGTGATAAGAAGTGATTTTAATATTTAGGTACTGCTTGTATTAAGAACTGATTTTAAAATTTACATGCTGTTAGATAGATGCAGATCTTTGGCTACATTTGAGCCAAGTTAACTAAAAAATGTAAGCCATAAATTGTTGCCTTACACTTGTAGGTCATAATGTGTCATCATCTTACAACTGTAAGTAATGAAATTTTATTGCTTTACATTTTTTATTCGTGAAACATCATTAACTTACAGTTGTCACCTTAGTACTGATTTATTCCATTTCCACTTCAGCTAGTTTTGAGAAAAATGCGTTCAAAGTTTTTGGGTTAGTAGTTGAAAAGAAGGTGATATCACATTAAAATGAAATTTGTTCAAGCTGTTAACTGTTAGATATTGTGTAGGATGATAATAATAATAGTATAATAATAATAGCCCCTTCAGAAATAACTGACTTTGGGAATGTGCACCTGAGGTGACAGCTCTCAGCTGCTTTGTAGGATGATAAATTAAACTATTTTATGTCGATTCGATTTTAACCAAAAGTGTAGATAGAATAATGCAATGAATTCTGCGAGAAGATTTTATCATACTATCACCAGTAAATTTACATTAATGTTAATCTTGTGGAAGCAGAGATAAACAAATTATGATATAGTAAATCAGTGTTTCCCAACTTTTTTTGGCCTCAAGCCCCCCCTTTTGATATTTTGAATAGCCTCATGCCCCCTTTAGACATTTTTTGACTAATCTCAATCTCAAGCCACCTTTTGATATTTTGAAAAGCCTCAAGCCCCCTTTAGACATATTTTGAAAAGCCTCAAGCCCCCTTTTGATATTTTGAAAAGCCTCTAGCCCCCTTTAGACATATTTTGAAAAGCCTCAAGCCCCCTTTTGATATTATGAAAAGCCTCTAGCTCCCTTTAGACATATTTTGAAAAGCCTCAAGCCCCCTTTTGATATTTTGAAAAGCCTCAAGCCCCCATTAGACATATTTTGAAAAGCCTCAAGCCCCCTTTTGATATTTTGAAAAGCCTCAAGCCCTCTTTAGACATATTTTGAAAAGCCTCAAGCCCCCTTTTGATATTTTGAAAAGCCTCAAGCCCCCATTAGACATATTTTTGAAAAATCTCAAACCCCCTTTTGATATTTTAGAAAAACACTATATTTTATATATATTATTATAAGTTCAACACTACATTAAAATTACATACAGTTTTAAAAAAAAATATTACTTTTCATATTGATTACAAACACTCAGACAAAGCTTATTAATATTAAGACTTCCATAAGCTACAGTGTTGTTATTTTTTGCTTTGCTATAGGGTCACAGTAACACAAGGCAGTCATAATTCATTGCATTGGTGAAATATATGGAAGTCAAAAAGAAATAAAACCTGACACAAAAATACATTTTTAAACTCAGATGTCATGATGTACCTGTAAAAAATGAAATTAGTCCAACACAAAAATAAGATTTCTCAACTCAGGTTTCAAGGTATTCCTGTTGTATGAGTCTAAAATATGGAGATAGCACCAGGTGGTACCCATTTCATAAATGGGTGTTTGCGCAGAATAGAAGGAATGAAATGGCATGACAGGATCACCAGTCTCGGAACTGATGGCAAGGACCTGACAAATACCAGTGGAGCAAGAGGTGAGGGAAAGACACTATCATTGGATTTGACACATTAAGAAAACCAGCTGATAGAATTACAAGGCAGTTCTTGTTCTGGAACCCACAAGGAAAATGAATTAAAGAGAGAAACCCAAAAATAAGTGTAGTAAAGAGTTGGTGACAGACTTTTAACAAGAATGAAGACATGGACAGAACATGATTGGATAGAATTGAAAAGGGTGTCTTGGCCTGGTGTTAACTGATTGATGGCTTGTGTTTCACAACCAGTTGAAAGGCAATGAATAAATGAATGAAATATTTAAGACTTTTAAAATTGCAACTTGAGGCGCCATCATTTCAGTTTTTATCGTCATCATCATCATTTTCCTTTGCGCTGCTTATGGAGTATGGGGCCACCACCAATAGCTGGGTCCCCTTGCAGGACGTCTGCATCAAGTAGTCACATGCTCTTGGAGTGGTGGTTTCAGTGGCTATTTGTTTTACAAGCACAACCTCATACTCATTGTTGCCACAGCTGGATATTTTTTACTAGATCTGGGTTTTTTTTTTTTTTTTTTTTTTTTTTTTTAGAAGAGTGGAAACCTTGCTCATCTGGGGTTTACCTTGAATGCTTGAGTGGCAGTAATCTGCCCCCCCCCCCCCCCCCCCCCCCCCCCCCCCCCCCCCCCCCCCCCCCCCCCCCCACCCCCCCCCCCCAAAGTAGCTACATGGACAATTTTTATCATATGGTGAAATAAAAATCAAACCAGTAATGTTACTTCTTCTTCTTCTTCCTCGTTCGCCTTCAGACTTCCACATTTATGACTAATAAAGGCAGCAGTCAACTCAAGGTTCCCGACATCTCCAAAAGTTGAGTCGTTGTGAGAACTGTAGGTTGTTGCCAAATGCACATACCCGTTGACATCAACTGTAGGTTGGGCAGTTTGCAGCAGGTTTCGACTGTTATCGGGCTGGTACCAGCAGGTTCAGAGAACTTGATTCAATTAGTAATGCATAGAAATTTTAATGCAAAGCTGTATTGTTCTTACTGAGGGATATGCTTAGTCACATTTATTTTCACAAGTTGATTTATGTGAGAACTGAGATGGTATTGCAAAGCACATGTCCCATTTTGACATCAAGTTATGCGAGTTGTGGTTTTGATTTATTTTAATTTTTTGTTTTTTTTGGCCACAAAAGCCAGATCCAAAACTCAGATTCAATGAGGTATCTGAAGGAAATGGTTGAAGTAACATTCAAGAGACATGGTCTAATTTAATACGTTTTATATATTGTTTGTTGTCTTATATTTTTCACGTGCAAGACATTTTTCATGCATACATTTTGACTTCCATGTGTGCATATTTAAAAAAAATTATTATGTATGTAAATATGTAAATTAGAAAGTACGCATTGCTGTGTGGTTTATTTTTAATCTTGTTTATTTATTAACACCATGAAGAAAAAAATATATAAACATGAATCCTGTTATTTATTCTTCTTCTTCTTGGATCCTTAGCCACCGACTGACAAAGTCGTCATTGACATTCATGCCAAGTGGTGTCTTGTAGGATGGCAACAAGCTGTCTCCACTTTGCTTGGTCGATGGCTATACTTCATGCAGTGCCCCAACTTTGGTTCACACTTTACATCTTTGCCTCCTCTGTTCTCTGCCAAATTGTTTTAGGTTGGCCCCTCTTTCACCTTCCTTCTGGGGTCTATAGCATAGCAGTTCTTGTGATCTTTTTGGGGTATCTTCTGTTTATTAATTAACAGCCTTAAAAAAAAAATAGAAAGAAAAAAAAGCAGAGTGAAGATTCTTTTTTACCATGCCCAATTTTATAGTTTCTGAAAACATATCTTCTTCTTTGATCCATAGCCGCCGACCGTCAAAGCAGTCAGTGGCCATCAAGCCTGGTGGCGTCTCAACATAAAAACACAGGATATTTATTGGCCTATCAAATTCTGATATGGTTTATTTTTAAAAAAAAAAGATATTGTCCAGTTTTATAGTTTCTGAAGGATATACTTCTTTGTTTGCCTACCAGATTGTGATGTGATTATGTATGAGTGCCTGTCAAAATGACAGATACTTATAGCAGTATTATTTTCTTTTCCTGGTGTATATTTTATATCTAGCTGAAGAAACAGCAATCTTTAGTGGAAGAAAAAGGCTGAAACAGAAGGATACGTACAAAATTTTGACCAATCCATTGTGCTATAGGGAAAGAACAGCTGAATATTACTGTTGTTGTTCTTAGTGCATGTAAGAATACAGTAGGATGTTGATTATCCAAATGTCAATTATCCAAACAGTCAATAATCCGAACCACTGCCGCCACACAAAACAATTATAGTATCTACTTTAAGTGCAATTGTTATGCTGAAATATTGCTAAATGCATTCTTTTCCAATTCTGTTATTCAAAGGTATGTGCAGTATTGCATAGAAGTAGTCTTAATTGGTAATTGCAGGAGTGAAAAATCAAATTTTGGTTTAAGCTACTGTGTGGACTCAGGACAGTCTCCTGTGACCTTAATTGTAGACCTAATTACACTTTGTTTTGTGTAAACTGGGTATTCTAATGTATGTTTCATTATCCTAACTATTTGATTAACCAAACCAACCTTGATTCCAATTAATTCGGATAATCTACACTCTGCTGTAAATACAAGTATTTGTCACCAATCTGGACTAATGAAGTAAGGCAAATCCTTTATTCATGCAACAATGTATGTTTGTTCATGGAAGCACGGACTGTTATTTAGGCATTATATTCACTTGTTATGCATTTTTACTGGCTGTGTTGACTTGTTGAAATATTGGTGTACTTATTTGAACTGTAAGATGAATGTTACATTTTTTATTGCTGCTAGTGATAACCAGTTTGAAAATTGCAGCTCAGCGTTATGTGTCATATAACTAATTTTTAATGCCAGTGCTGTGCAATATGTCACTTTTACAATTTTATATTTGTCAAGATCTGTTGTATAAATTTTCCTTGATTTGTTACATGCATAAAATTGTGTCTTAATTTATTTCATTGACCACCTGTTGTGCTTCTTACAGTGTATATAGCCAAAACTGCAGTTGGCCGGCTTGCAGAAACTTGCATCAAAATTCCATAACAACTTGTTTTACCTAATCATCTTGCCAGCCCCATGCACAATTCAAATTAGTCACCAATAACTACCCGCCGGAGGTAGCAGTTGTCTTTTTCTTTCTTTGTCTCCTCAGAGATTCCCTGAAAATACCTGCTGCATGTTTCATTAATTAATATTTCATTTTATTATTTCTTGTTTTCCTATTTCTGTTTTCTGATAATTATTTTCTCTCCTTTTCTGCCCCTTATAGAGCATGGACTCACCAGTGCATGCTTCCACAGTGACAATTTCTGTAGAAATTTGTTGTACATGATGAAATAGCCAGCCCCAAGCACAGTTTCACAATAGTCACCTTTTATGACAGAGTTTTGCTCTAAAAGTTTTTATATTTTTTTAAACGATGTTCAGCTAACTTTGAATAATATATACATTAGCATGCAAAGTGATACACAGCCTGTAAAGCTCTGACAGTGAATGCACCTTTAATGGCATAGTCAGATAGATATGATACTAAAGATTTTCATTTATTAGTAGGTGTTAAAATAATTCATCAACTTTAGTATGCATTAATATATATATATATATATACTCAGAAGAACAATAATAAGAGAAGGAAGAACGTTGGGCCTAAATAATGTGCAAGAGCTAAGAGGAGTGGCGTCACAACGAACAACCTGGAGAGCACTGGTTTCTGCCTTATGCGCCGTGTTTGGTGCTTAAAGAATTTTTTATTATTATTATTATTATTATATATATATATATATATATATATATATATATATATATATATATATATATATATATATATATATATATATCTATATATATATATATATATATATCTATATATATATATACGAGGGGCGTTCAGAAAGTAATGCACCACATCATTTTTCTCAGGAGCTGTTTATCCAAAAAGCATGAAATTTATACACAATATACATGGATATGTCATGTAAACATCGGTATTATTCAACATAATCCCCATCAACTTGTACAGCTTTATGCCAGCACAAAACAAGTGCATGGATTCCTAGCCCGTACCAGATTTTGTCTTGATCATATAGCCATTTCTTCGCTGCATGAATCACTCCATTATCTTCAAACCTTGTCCCACGGAGTGCATCTTTAAGTGGACCAAATAGATGAAAATCAGAGGGTGCCAAATCGGGACTATACGGTGGATGGGGTAGTACAGTCCAACCCAATTTGGTGATTGCTTCCCGTGTTGCCAGACTTGTGTGAGGTCGCGCATTGTCGTGAAGGAGAAGCAGGTCTGCTGGATTCTTGTGCGGCCGAACTCTGCGAAAACGTTGATTGATTTTTTTCAATGTCTTAATGTAAGCTTGCGAATTGATTGCCTCTCCTTTTGGCATAACGTCCACAAGAATCACGCCTTCAATGTCCCAAAAGACAGTGATCATGACCTTTCCAGCTGAAGGAATTGTCTTGAATTTCTTTCTTCGTGGTGATTGCGGATGACGCCACTCCATTGACTGTCTTTTTGTCTCAGGTTCAAAATGATGTGCCCAGGTTTCGTCACCTGTAACGATCTTAGCCAAAAAGTTCTCTCCATCAGCATTGAAACGCTCCAACAATTCAGAAGAAATTGCTTTCCTTTGCAATCGGTGGTCATTTGTGAGACTTCGAGGAACCCATCTTGCACAAACCTTAGAAAATCCGAGAGTTTTTATAACTGCATTTGCACTACCAATGCTGACTGACAGCTGTAAGGCCAATTGTTGAGTAGTGATTCGCCTATCAGTAAGAATAATGCCCTCAGCGCATTTCAACATTTCTGCGTTGGTGGCTGTGGCAGGACGTCCACAGCGTGGCCGATCAAGCAGCTCCGCATCTCCACTTCCTGATTCTTTGTTTCTCTGAACCCAGCGACTGACTGTACTCCTGTCGACTGCAAAACTTCCAAAAATTCGCTGCTTATAACGCAAGTTGCAAACACGCTCCATTTCAACGGTTTAGGGCAGCCGTATTATTTGGCCGGTTGTGGTGCAATTTGGTGCACACAATTGGCACATGCCATATTTGAAGTGTGCAAAATTTCATGCTTCTATTTTCATTATTAGCTGAGAAAAACGATGTGGTGCATTACTTTCTGAATGCCCCTCGTATATATATATATATACACACACACATACTTACTTAATTGTTCCTCTTCTACCCTGGCATGTAGAGGTTTGCCAGAGAGAGTGCCAAACTATCTATCTGCTGTCTTCCTCCTGGTCTGATTCCATAAATATTAATATCAGCCAATGTTGCTGATCTATACACATAATCTCCAGCATTATGGAATTTTAACGCAAACGTTCTGTAATCATAAACATTAGGATACACCAAAAGATTATTATATGTAAAGATTATTATATAACAATCAAAAGTTGAAAGGTGAATTGTCTTTTTTCTGAAGTGCTCATTAAAATCATTTATTACCCTTATTCTATTAAAAATGCCATGGACAATCAAAAAGAGTAATTAGGATGTCCTGAAAGAGGCCAATGCGCAAAGGAAACTTATTTCACAAGTTAGAAAGAAGCAATCCACATTTTTTGGGCATGTTATGAGAAGAGGAAAGCAGGAATATATCATAACAACAGGTAAGATTGAAGGAAAAAGAGATAGGGGAAGACAAAGAGAACAAATACTGGACAGTTTGACATCATGGCAAGGAAAGAAGTCAACAGCAGAATTGATAAATTGTACTGGAGACAGGAAGTTGTGGAGAGACAATCTCCTATGCCACTAGGCACGGTACGTGAAGAAGAAGAATTCTGGATCTAGGTGTAACAATTTGTGGTAAAAATAACATATAATTCAATTGCCATCATAACACCAATTTTCAAAAAGGGTGACAATGTGGAAACCATAGAGGCATATCCCTTCTCAGTGTCCCTGATAAAATCTACTCTAGAATCCTAGAGCAGAGACTCCGATGCCTAGCTGAGCCACAATTGGATGAGGTCCAGTGCAGATTCCGAGCAAACCGAAGTACTCAAGACCTAATCTTCACACTCAGACAGCTGAGTGAAAAGGCCCTTGAGTATAAGAGTGAGATCCATCTTTGTTTCATAGATCTGGAAAAGGCGTTTGACAGGGTCCCCTGGAACAAACTTTGGAACTGTTTGGCAAGGAAGAACATTCCAGCACCTCTGATTCATGCTATACAGAGCTTCTACAAGTCTTGCAGAAATTATGTGAGGACAGCAAACCATAAGTCAGAGGAGTTCAGAACCACCACTAGTGTAAGACAAGGTGATATCCTGTCACCTTATCTTTTCATACTCTTCATGGACGATGTCATCAAGGCATGTAAGGAGAGAACAAGAAAGTATTCAGTGGGGTACTGGAAGATGAGACAGGTCTGTATTTCAGAGCTGGCATCTGCTGATGATGTTGCCCTGATTGCTAAATCAGAGGCACATCTCCAATCCAACCTGCAAGTCTGGAAGGAAGAGCTGGAGAAGAGAGGGATGGTCATAAGCAGCTCTAAAACAAAATCCATGGTGATATCACAAGAAGAAAGAAGACATCAGATTAAGCTGGGAGAACAGGTCCTGGAGCAGGTCGACCACTACCTCGGAGTTATTATAGACCAAAAGGGAGGCATCAAAGAAGAGTTGGCCACTCGAAAAGCAGCAGCTGGGAGACTTTTTCAGGCCATAAATCGAGGATTCCTCAGCAAGAGAGAGGTTGGTAAGAAAACGAAGATGGCTGTATACTGCTCCACCTATGTCCCAGTCTTGACATATGGATGCGAGTCATGGGCAATGACTACAACCCACAAAAGCCAGATCCAAACCTCAGAAATGAGGTATCTGAGGAAAGTAGTTGAAGTAACAAGAAGAGACATGGTCCGCAACCAGACGATACGTCAAGGCCTAAAATCCCACCCCCTTCAGACCCAAGTAGAACATTCCAAACTAAGATGGTTTGGCCATGTCTGCAGAATGGGAGAAGATCAGCTACCACGACAAGCATGGGAAACAAAGAGCCAGGGATCCAGACCCCGAGGACGACCCAGAGTCCACTGGGAGGACAACATTAGACAATCTTTGAAGGACCGAGGACTAGAATGGAACCAGGCCAGGAGGAAGACAGCCGATAGGATAGTCTGGCACGCTCTCTTCCAAACCTCTACACCTCGTGGTAGAAGGGGAACGACTAAGTAAGTAAAAATAGCATCAAGGTCCTGCCCTTGTCATTCATTTAAAGTACTTTTTGCTTACAATATTTTATAGTAACACTATATTTTTCATAATCCATAATTTGCTGTAATCTGTACTTGCAGATTCTTGTATGTCTTTTTTTTTTTTCAAGCATTTAAAGAATCTGTAATTTGGCCTATGACTTTTCTTTCTCATGAGTCCCATGTGTATTTGATCTTCCAAAATACTGTCTAGTTATTGTCATGGCTTAACAGCTGTAAAAATCAAATTGTATAAAACTTTAATGGTTTGTTTCTCTCAAATAATCGAATCATCTCATTATACAAACAGTGCCACTGATTGACATAATGAATGTCCTTAACTCTTAAGAAAATGAGAAGCCAATATTGCAGGCCAATTTTCCCAGGCACTCATGACGATTGGCCAGTTTTTTGATCCAGTATATTTACACTAAGGTTTTGTTTTGTCCCAACTTTTGTATCTTATTAATCCTCATTCAATGTCCTTTACAACTATATATAAAAATTACTACATGTTTAAAAAAAACTAAGATTTTAAAATCTTTTTTGCTGCAGATTTCACAATTAGCCAAGACATATGAAGACACTAGTAACTTACAGTTCAACTTTAACCAAGACATATGAAGACACTAGTAACTTACAGTTCACCTTTAGCCAAGACTTACTAAAACACCAGTAATTTACAGTTTAAGTTAAGCCAAGACTTATGGAGACACTAGTAACTTACAGTTCACCTTTAGCCAAGACTTACTAAAACACCAGTAATTTACAGTTTACCTTAAGCCAAGACTTATGGAGACACTAGTAACTTACAGTTCACCTTAAGCCAAACGTTATGAAGACATTTGTAACTTACAGTTCAGCATAGTCTAACATATACCTACAAACACTGTCAGGTACAGGCCAAATTTATATTCACTGTTATTCAGAGGAGTCATTTACTTGACTGTACACCTCCACTTACTGTTATCATCCAGGCCTTTGATTATAAATGGTTAACCTACTTGGCTTTCACATGGCAAGCTCCAACAGTGCCTCTAACTGCCGTGAAAGTTTACATGCAGTGCAGTACAATTAAGCTGAACTGGCTTAAGCTAAATTTCGCTTAACTCGAAGCGATTCTAGAGGGCCTGCCTGTTGGCTTCTTTGGTTTTGTTAAAAAACTCTGGTTTAGTCAACTATTGATAGCTATAATTTTTTGATAAGGTGTGGTAATTTTTCTGTCTCAACTCAAATTTGCACTCGCATAAGTACAAGTTCTGCCCTCATTGCCTAAATTAAGTACTGCATAGCCTTACATAATTTGTAGGTTAACAGGTGATAGAAGGTTAATAAACATCTGAGCATCCAGCATTACACTACAATGCTAACATTCATTACACCAGCAAGCATGTAATCGTTGGGTTGACTCAGCGACATTGGATAACTTTGGTTTGAGAGAAAAGGGCTTCTGTTAAGGTTTGGTAGCAACAAGATTATACAGCCGAGATCTAAAGATAAAGAATGACACCTGAGAATAGTAAATAATAAACAAAAACTAGTATGTGGCAGCCGTTCATAATAAAAAAGAAAGAACACACTAGACAAGTGAAAAATAACATAAAAGCCCTTTTGTCAGGGGCAGATGACTCTTACAGCGGCTAACTTGTCTGTCAGTGATTGACACTGTAGCAGTCTGGATAAGAACTCCTGAGTACACAAAAATACTAAGTCAAAACCGGAAGCGAAGTGCCTGGAGTCATCATCTATGTGAAATTCCTGCACATTAAAAAATTCTGTAATGTAATTCTGGAGTAATGCTTTTAAAAAAAAAAATTCAATAAAACATGCAACTAATTAACTGAAAATTCTCTGACTTGTCTGAATTCTATAAAGCCTGATGTGGAAAATGATGCTAGATTCCTTGTGGAGAAATAAATCAGTAGTTGGTAAGTGAATGTTCAGGTTAACAAACAAAAAGGGCATAACGCAGTGTCTGATGTCATGCTTAAAGTATAAGGAACAGTTGAAAGAAGTATTGTGATGAACAGAATGGATAAATAACCAACAAATAGGCAGACTCCCTGTCTTACTATTCATGTGTCTGTCTATCTTTCTGTGAATTTATCTGTCTATCAATCTGTTATTTTATCTAAATGACAACTGGATAATGCTGTAGCAATGCAGTGGCAGCAACTGTTGTCAGCTTGATTGATTTGTAGTTGATAGAGAAAGTACTGTTTTATTAGACCCTGGTACTTCTTCTTTTCTTGGATCCTTAACCTCTGACTGACAAAGTAGTCAATGGCCATCACGCCTAGTGGCATCTTGTAGGGCAGCAACAAACTGTTTCCATTTTGCTCAGTTGTTGGCCATCCTTTGTGCCATGCACCAACTCTGGTTCATGCTTTGCATCTCAGCCTCCACTGTTCTCTGTCAGGTTGTCTTTGGTCTACCTCTCTTTCACCATCCTTCTGGGGTCCATAGCAAAGCAGTTCTGGTGATAGTGTCTGGGTCCCTTCTGAGGACATGGCCAACCCAGTTCCAGTATCTGCCTGCAATGATGGTGTGCATGCCCTTTTGACTGCACCATGTAAGCAGTTCCAGGTTAGAGATGGTATTCGGCCAAAAAATGCCAAGAATTTTCCTTAGGCAGGTTGTGTGGAATGAGGATAATTTGGACATTTCCTTATCTGTTAGTCTCCAGCACTCTGCATCATACAAAAGTACAGAATGTACGCAACTCTCGTATAATCTTAATTTAGACCCTGGTACTGCTGGGTTCTGTGGAAGCTGAGATGCAAAGAATGAACCACAGTTGGGGCTGTGAAGGGATGACCAGCAAAGTGATTTTGTTGCTGCCAGACGCCACCAATACTGCTTTGACGGTTGGCGGTTATGGATCAAAGAAGAAGAAGACTGCTGGGCTGAAATGATAGGTGATGCCAGAAAATATAGATCATAGCTACCAGGCATGGTTAGCTCCATTCTTCCATTTTTATGCAATGTCCCTAATGCTTGTAGTAGGCATCAATAAGAACTGGTGTTAGTACTTCAAACGTTGGCCACAACATAATCTGTCTATCTGCCAAGCCTGTCCATGTGTTTGAGCAGATAGCCTAGCCAGATATTGGTTCATCACTCAATTTGTCAGTCTACAAACACTCTTTCAGCTGCTTCTTTACATCTAGCATGCATCTACATCTGCTGAGGACATACCCCTCCCCCCACTCCTTTATCTTTTCCTTTAAACCAAGTATTTACTTATCCCACACATCTTTACTTTTGCCTATGCAGAATCTTATCTTCAGTCCCTGCTTCAGGATTCATGGAGTCTAGGCGAGTCAGATCTCAGTTAAGCTGATTTTTATTTTCATCTGTGATTTTACTCCATTGTTCTTCTTCTTCTGTGTTTTTTTTTTAATTTGATTTATCTGTTGCTTGTTTTGGTTATTTATTGATCCTTTCTTTATATTTCTTTTTCTTTAAATGTTCTCACAATTTTATTTACTCTTTGTTTTTTTCTTTTGGTTAGTTGGTTGTTGTTTTTTACTGTTAATTTGTCCTTCTTTGTTCGCCTACTGGTGAAAACATATTTTTTAATATGTTTCGATGTGTCATTGCTGTATTTAAGTCAAGCTGCCCATTTTTATTTAATTTGTACTTGACTGCTTTTCTTGACCATACATGACTGCAGTCAACCACTTGCTATACCCTTACTTAAGGAGCTTTACATATGTTAGGGGCAGCAAAACTGATTTTTTAAAATTACTTTTTTTTAAGATAAAATAAAAATAGCTGCATGAATTATCTTTTAGTTTTGTATTTGAAAGAATAAATAAAAATGTCATCGTTTTTTTTAATGTGTTACAAGCAGCAGACTTGCATTTAAAAAAAAATTAATTATATTTTTGAAACATTAACTAAAAATAACATAGTGTTGTAGGTGTTATGGGCAGCAAAACAGCATTAACATTTTCTTCTTTGCCTTTGAAAGGTCAGATAAAAATAACATAGGTTTTCATGTGTTAGGGGCAGCAAAACTTTTGAAAAAATAAATCACTTTTTTTGGAAACTTTAAATAAAAATAACATTATATGACCTTAACATTCCATTTACTAAAATGTGAATCGTAGGAACATGTTACTGAGTTACTTTGTGTATGACAGAACATTCCATGTGCATTTGTGATAAAGGAGACAACTTAATCTGAGCTGCTTGAATACTCTTGGAAATATAATTGTCTCCCCCCTCCCACCACCACCACCCCCTCCCCTTCCCCCATCCCTTACTGCCAGTATTGATGTCACGGTACTTTTGAGTTTTAATTTATGAAATAATAATATCAATACATGTCAGTATTCTTCTGAAATCAAATAGGCTTAGTATTATAATGGCTGTGCATTATCTTCATAGTTTCCTAAACCAGACGTGTATTTTAGGGGGTTGCTGGTCCTGAATATGCACTTCCAAATTTGTTTCCTAACATATGCATGGTAACTTTTGCTTGTTTGTGTTGCACACATATGTACATAATTACGAACTTCAGCACTGCAAGGAGTTACATAGCACCATAGCTTCAGTACTGGAATAGATTCTAGAATCTTAGAATGTATGGCCCACATTTTTAAAATGGAAATGTTACTCTGAAGCAGTTATTTTCTTTTTCAGGAACATGACCATTTCTTCACAAAAATGACAACCAGAAAGACACAGACTTTAATAAATGGTTGCCTGTACAAAATAAAAGGATTGAAATGATATAACAAAACCACAAATGTAGAACCTATGGAAAGAACTGAGCGTCCAATTGAAAGAGTGGTTAGAGCACTGGTCTCCCGCGGCAATGGTTCCAGGTTCATTTTACGGTTAACACACTCCAGTGTTCCCAGCTGTAAATGGATACATGACTTTTCTCTTGAGTTAGGGAAGGAAAAGGCAGCGAGGAAGGGAACTGGTTACCCTTAACCACTTGATGCTGGACGTAGTATTGTGACACTTAGTATTGTGATATATACATGCATACATATACACACACATACACATATATGATGATCCGATTGGCAGAGTGGTTAGATCGCTGGCCCCTCACGGCAAAGGTACCAGTTTGGAAACACTTTGGCATCATGCTCCAGTCTTCTTCTTCTTCTTCCATCCTTAGCCATCAACCGGCAAAGCAGTATGTGGCCAGTACGCCTAGTGGCGTCTTAGGGCAACAACAAATTGATCAATCTATCGCTGTTTCCACCACGCCTGGTGGCGTCTTTGTGGAACAAAAACAGACCAAACAATCTATCATTGTTTCCGTAATCAGATTGGTTGGCAAGCAGGTGATCAGCCCACTGTGCATGCTCCAGTCTACCAAGCTATAAATCGGTACCTGACTCTGCTCTTGAACTAAGGAAACCAAGGGCAGCGATGAAGGGAACTTGTCACCCCACCTTTCGAAGCTGAACCTAGTATAGTGAAGTCTCTAACACTTCACTCCCCTAAGGCATTATTAGCTATGGGACTACTTTTGTTTATTCATCTAAATAAAGCATAAAGGACCGAATGTGTCTTTTCCACGCCATTTTGAAACTTATTTTTACATTTCTCATTCATCAGGCACAATCCTGTCAACTCTTTATCCCTAGATAAAGACCATTTTACCTCTTGGGGTGGTAATTATGACAGGTTAAGAATCACTGTTAAAAATCTTCATGTATAAAACATGTAATTTAAAATTGCCTTGCATGATACATTTTAATTGCATATGATTGTAATAATTATTTTGTGCTATTTTGATTGTACAGTCTTTGGGAGAATTATCACATACAATATAAATCATGTATTATTGTACACCATGTGTATATTTGGGCTGTTATGGTTATATTCCTGTCCTGCCATATGCTTTACCATCCATGTTGTGGGGTGGCAACATTATTTATTGTTGTGATATGTGACATAAACAATGCTCTGTGATGTGCTTGTCCATGATACTGTTGACCTTATCATTAAAAGTTGTCTATCTAAGGGAAAAAAACAGCCAGTCTTCTTTGCATTTATTTAAAGTGTGTTTACTCTGCTAAGATATGCGTGTGCTGTTATTGTAAAAGTGTATTTATTGATGTCTTAGTCAGCCAAGTTACTTTACTGTATTTCTTCCTTATAGCTAGGCCAAAGGTCTCATCTGGGTCTGCTGTGTTTGGCTTTATGGAGTTCTGTCAGTTCTTCTTTCTCTTTTGTTAATTGTGTAGTTATGTAACCATTAATTTTTCTGTCTTGCTTTCTAAGTATAGAATTCTATCACTGTTATTTTAATATTTCTTGTGAAATGTATAGTCCTGGCACTGCTAATCTTGCTGTCCAATTACAGAGTTATGTCATTGTTTTTACTTTCTTTTTTACTACATATGTAATTCTGTCACTGTTAATCTTTCTGTCTTGCTATTCCAAATGGAGTTATGTAACTGTTTCTCTTTCTAAGTTAGAGTTCTATCATCTTATTTTAGTGTCTTGCTGTGGAGTTCTGTCACTGTTTCTCACTTGCTAAGTGTAGAGTTCTGTCAATGTTCCCCACTTGCTAAATGTAGAGTTCTGACAATGTTCCTCACTTACTATGTGTAGAGTTCTGTCAATGTTCCTCATTTGCTAAGTGTAGAGTTCTGTCAATGGTCCTCATTTGCTAATTGTAGAGTTATGTCAATGTTCCTTTCTTACTAAGTGTAGAGTTCTGACAATGTTCCTCACTTGCTTAGTGTAGAGTTCTGACAATGCTACTCACGGTTGCGAGTATGGAAGTAGATGACGTCTGAGTTTAGACAGTATGAATGAGTAATTTGAAACTAGAGGAAAACAGGGTTGATATTGAAAATAGGGAGTGAGGTGTGACTTCTGGAGAGAAGAAAGATATAATCAGGTATCTAATGTCTTTTTCCAGCCACACTCGAGACTATGTTTAAGATGTCAAGTACTTCCTCCGTTCTCTCTTGCTAAATAGGTTAATCTATTACAGTAAGGACTACAACAGCAAACATCAAGTGACAGGTAGAATAGAAGTAAACTCTGACCGCTTAGAAAATATAATTATATTTATTACATAAATATCCACAAATAAAAAAAATTATCTCACTAGCGCTATTAGGTCAGTGATTTTGTATCACACTCAAGAACACAAGCAAACCACTACTACACATAAAATTACACTAAACCAGGACAATCTAGCTAACAGGGGAGGCCCTCAGTTTTTTTATGAAAACGGCCGATCCTGTGTTGTTAATAATCCGGGAAGATAACTCAGCTAGGGAATACGATACTTTTCCACCTAACTGGATGTTCTCAGGCGATGGAGCTCAGCTTTCACTGTGGCAAATACCGACTAAATCCCCATGCTTTCAAATGCCTTTGACTTGAGGCGATATTAACAGGCGAGTGCTGTGACAATAACACCTGCTCTCGTATATCCGACAATGGCTTCTGCTGGCAAACGAGTAACCATGAGGGGTCCAATGATGCACTTCTTGTACTTGGTTAGTGAAGACTTGACCACCAAGACAGGTAACAAGTACCAACAACTGACTACTCTTCTTTGACGGCGAGTCAATATATGCCATCTTAACAGGATATCAGTGGGTCTGCCCGTATTGCCCAAAATCATGGATGGAAATGGAGGCAGCCCTATGTGCTGGAGTGATGGGTAATTGCAAGTGGCGGCAATAGGTGCGGTAGGTATATGTTACGTTCTTTTAGCGTGGGAGTTAAGTGTTTGAGATCCTCACATGCGGGTCTAGTCTTTTATAGACGAGCGCATCTAAGTAAATTGTATATGTTATTATTTGCGTGCCTTCGTGCACTATATTTGAACAGAATAGCCCGGCTTGCGGCGACGATCTGTTGTCATCGAGCTATGATGCTGGAGGCAGTCCGATATATTTTTCATCCAAGATAGACGTGAGTTTTGTGTACCTGCCCTAAGTCAAGGGAGGACACACGCTTGTGAATGTAATTATGAATTGAAACATGAGGAAGCCATTTCTTGAAGAATCTTTCCAGTATTATATCTAGCCAGAAAAACGGCTCATTTTTATGTCTCACGCCTCAGAGACTTGCAAACCTGCATGTTACGGCAGCGTTTCAGCTGAACGTATTATGTTCAACTGCTAGTGCGACCCTCTGACATCAGGAGCAGATTAAGATGTCAGAATAATATATAAGTTGAACTGTCCATTCGACAGTGTCCTGTATTCTGTCAAGCCGTTGACCTTGATGCTATAACGGCCAGTATCGTCAATCAACGGCCATATCAATGCTTATTTGATGATGATGTATTTACTGCCATGAAACGTACTTTTATGAAATGCCATTGCCATTTTTGCAATTGATGATTCCTGCCTATGATGTCTGTACCTCGTCTACAATAAACTGTATAGTAATTATCGTCAAAAAATGGGTCCTCTGCTTGACTTACCAGTTGGTCAGCTTTACGACCCAGTCGTCATTGTGATGTTTATCTTTGTCACCATTGGCCTATCCCTACGGTCCACGCAATAACGTTCGCACAGTAACCTCGAATAACCCCCCAGTAACAGCTGGTGGCCAGTGTGGGGAAAAGAAATTTTTAACAAGATTCTGATGTCCAGTTATGAAAGGCGCATTATCAAGTTTTCGAGATCACCCAGTTTCCAGTATGCCACGTTTCATGAAAAAAAAACACCATCAACCAGGGTCTCTGTCTGCTGTCTGCGTAACGGTTGACCTTACTGACCTCTGTGTGTTCCAGTACCTATCAACGTTGGACTACTGCACGTCTTTTCTGGCTCAGCATGCAACGCCCGAGATCCATCGTCGTTATTCTCGCGGGGACCGAGATTTTTTAAAAAGATAAGTGGCTGTTTGTATGTGCACCTTGCCACTGGGGCATGTTTAAGTGAGCCGTTCTTTTATGTCCACCATATTTCTTCATGTTTTATGTTCCATGTTGTATGCGGGTTGTTTGGGATGAGACTTGCGTTGGGGTACATCCCAGTTTCACACCAGGGCCCACGTAAGCGTTCTCTTGCAGATTTCCCGCACTGGAAATTCCAGCATATATGTGCTGAATGATTTTCGGTCCACTGCATTTGGTTGTCTGTTACACCAGTGTTTAGACGTGACGTCCTGTTTTTATTGTTGTTATTGTAATATTTTTTCTCTGTGCCTTAGTTTCATGATTGACTTTGTTTGTAATTGTCATTCTCAACCTTGCTATCCTTGATTTCTATACAAATTTTCTATTTATACCCTGTGCTGTTGCTTGTCTCGTTTTTTTCTTTCGCAGTGCCGTTGCAATTCTTTGCAATATTTTTTCTTTACTTCTGTTTTATTACTTATTTGATTCTGTGAACGTTGTCATTTGTTCTTGGGTATCTCGTCTTTGTATCAGTTGTTCTCCGTACCTTCATCGTGTATTTCTTGTCTTATATGCTCTATTAACTTCTTTTTAATGCATGATTTAATGATTGATTAATAATTCTGTAATATTAGCATTCCAATAACTAATAGGAATTTTTATACAGGTTCTGTGGACAAGGACCTGTCACACATTGATTAAAGGATAATTTTGATTCCTTAAGGAAATATTTGACTAAGTAAGTTAACTACTTATACAAATAGACAAAATGTCTACTTTGGACTACTTCATCAAACAAAGAAAGGCGCTTGGTATGGACATTGAGGAGTTACAGCAATTCGCAACCGTGGAATATGCAAAAGCTCAAGAACATGAATTGCAGAAACGTCAGTTGGACGCAGAAGAAAAGAAACTTCAGATGGAAGCTGATAAACAGAAACTTCGGATGGAAGCTGATAAACAGAAACTTCAGATGGAAGCTGATAAACAGAAACTTCAGATGGACGCTGAAGCACATAGAATGCAATTAGAAGCTACTGAGAACGAAAACCGTAGACTTCATGAGCAAAAGTTGTTATCTTTGGAACTTGAAAAATTCAAGTTAATGAATGGAAATAATACACACAATGCTCCGGATACTCAGGCTTCTCCACATAAGAACAATTCTAGTTCTTATAAGATCCGGTTACCACCATTTAGACCTCCTTCCGACGGCGTCCTATTCTATCTGAATAGATTCGAGACCATATGTGAGTCTCATAAAATAGATAAGTCGGAATATTGTACACGACTTACGAACTTCTCTCAGGGGAAGCTAAGACATCTGTATGTATGTTAGAAGGACCTGAAAAAAACGACTACAATGCTGTCGGGGCTATTTTGCTAAAACAATACCAACTTGAAGACGGTTATCGGCTCTGCTTCAAATCTCTTTTGCCGGAGACTGGAAAGGAGTTCTCGGAGTTTATAGCGAAAATACGTCTTACGTTTTCTCGATGGATTGAGCTGTCTAAAATTGAACACACTTACGACGCCCTCGTAGATTTAATGCTTCGTGATAAAGTCATGTCTACAGTCAACGCATCATTTCTCTCCTTCCTACATGAACGAAAACCTGCTAACTTGACGGCTACCGATGAAATTTGTCGCCAATTTTTTTACCGCACATCCGAATATGATTGTTAGTAACTTCACGTCAGAGAGGGTTTACCAGTGGCTTCAGCAATGCCGTACGTTAATAATTTTCGCCATAGATCACGTAGTGTTTATCGTAATTTTGGTAAGGGAGGTTACAAGAATTTCAATTCTTACAAAGGGAGTCAATTTCGTAGTAATTCTCCAGCTCCCAGGAACTGGATACAATCTAATGTGCCACAACATTTTAATGGAAATAATTCCGGAAATTATAAAAGGGATAACCTCACTAGTGATTGGCAACCTCACAGTAATTTTTCTCCTAGCCAACAAAATTCATCTAATAGACATTTCGATCAAAGAGAAAATAGGTATCGCACCCATTCTAACTGGTTTTCAAATCAAAATAATGGTCCCAATAGAGAAATTAGCAATGATCGATCTCGATATAGAGGTAGATCTTCAAATGATAGATCTCCTCGACATGCTAACTCAGCTCACCATTAGCCCCAAATGAATTTAATTCAAAGTGACATTAATATTGTTAATGATGCTGCTTCTTCATGTTCTGTTGATTTTAAGCAGGCATTTCAGTGCCCTGAGTGCACAACCTTATTTCAGCCTGCAGCAGTGACTACCTTGAGTTGCGGTCATCCTTTACCGACTCTTCCATTTTGGCTGCACATGATGGAACAGGTTCTCTTAGACTGCACAAAGGATTTGTAAATAATATTCCCGTCTCAGTGCTCCAGGATTCGGGATGCACGACTGTTGGAATTAGGCAATCTCTGGTTCACCCGTCTTGCGCTACGGGTAATGTCGTAAAATGTGTGACATTCAGAGGAACAGTTGAGTCTTTTCCAACTGCCATCGTCCACATTGCCACACCATTTTTTACGGGTAATGTACACGCATGCATGCTCCCAGCACCAATCGCCGACCTTACTGTCGGACAGATCCACGGGATAAAAGTTTGTACTCCAGTACAAATTTCTGCTTGGGAACGGCAACATCACCTTGCTGCTTCCACATGTACGACAATGCAAAATTCTTCTCCTCGATTACATTCTACTAATGTAGTGGGATCTTGCAGTACTAATAATACTGTTATTCATCATACCAATGTTGGTGCTTCCTTGAGTCCATTACGACATACTTCAGTTCGTCGTTGCTCAAATTATAGTTCTCCTTTGTGTACTATTATTGAGGAAGATCCTTCTGTTTTGTTTGACACACGCGCCAATTTTGCTACCACGGCTGGTTCTACGTCCAGTCCCGTTGGTTGCAACTATTTTTTTGCAAAGACTAGTGTTTTCTTTGCCAAATGTATGGACTTCGTTCTTAATACATTTCTATTTCTTATGGGTATATTTACTTTCCTTATTGGGCCGGTTAGCTCATTATTTTCCTGGTCTACGACTTTTTGTCGTACTCACTGCTTTCCTTTTCAACTTCGACGCAGGTCCAAGTTCACCACTGTCTGTTTTTACATCTTTATTGCATATTTCATGCTTTTTTCTTTGCACAGTACACAGGCTATGACTTCAGCTCAACCTTTTAAAGTTATGCCTTTGTCACCTTATTTTCCTCTCTCTTACACGATGACTGAGATTGTCAGTCATCATTACTATCCTATCCATTTTCCTTGTGACGTCGGTATCATTTGTATATTCACGACTTCTCTGTACGTCATTGCACACACTCAGTTTATTTCGTGCTGTTTCTTGTGCCTGTATTTTTTTGCAGCGCATTGTTCTCAGCGCGACTTACTTCTCAAGCTGTTATTTTACACGGACTCTTTTATCGTCCTATATCGTTGATAATTTCAACTCTGTCTTCGCTACTATTACTGCTACCCTATCTTGCTTGTTCAAGAAAGGTTCGCCTATCATGACACAGTGGTCAAAAGTTTGCACGGCCACATTCGGTAGGATAATGTTAATATTTTCATCATCTAATATCCTACGGTTACCAAACAGAAATTTTCATTTCATTATTCGCAGGGACGCCTTCTCGATGGGAATCGGAGCTGTTCTGCTGCAAGATTATGCGGGTACTCTCCACCCTGTACTACATGTCTACCGACCATTAACTGCACCTGAGCGGCAATACTCTATAATAGACTTCGAGATATTGGCCATTGTCAGTTCAATACTATAGTTCAAACGATTTCTGCTTGACGCGAATTGTATCATTACGTCTGAACAGCTTGAAATTATTGGAGTGTAGAGTA
>JAMPIV010018940.1:0-42799 GCA_024509875.1 Oreohelix idahoensis
TATGCTGTGTGGACAACCCAAATACTTAAAGAACGTTTGTCTAGGGGTGTAATTATTTATTTCCCTAATTCACAAAGACAAATCATTCACACTCTACCTAGTTAGACCCAAACTAAATCAGACTCAAAATATCTTTAACCCGGCTATGCGATTGCCTCAAATGTAGCTCAAGATCCCAGAACCAGCCCACAAATATGTGTGCATCAAATGTATCTCAAAATTATCCCAGACGAGCCGGCCAAATATTGTCGTAAATTTATTTTGAGAGAAAAGAGTCGTAGAAATAGTGGTCCGGTTTAGAGTGGAAAATGATGATGGTAAGCTCAGTGATAGAAATGTAGAGATTTAATAGTTGCTTCACAGCGTGCTGGAGGAGAGTAAAGACAGACTTATTTACGACAAATCGTGTCTCTCAATCTTCTCTTTCACTCTCCTGGTCAAACAATTATTTGCCAGTTTTCCAGACTCGCATCTGCGCGCACACCGATTCGGTGTTTTCAAACACACACACGACGTTGATACAAACTATATTAAACGAATAGGGGAAAAGTTGGGCTTTGGGTATATCCAACACACAGAACTAAATGAGTTTAGGTGATTTTATTCACTTTAAACATCAATCACTAAAAATATCAGATATTACATAAATTATCATAAGTACACAAATGCAAATAACAAGTTTGGGAGGGGGTGAAGAAGATTGGTATCGACTAAGCCCTTCCCGCTCATTAGACAAAGACAAACCCAGTCCAGAGATAGATAATATCAGGAACACGGGTACGTTAACCTAACAGTGAAGTTAATTACTCTGAAAGAGGTGTTACCAAGTTAGGTATAAGTGATAGAAAAAAAAAACCTGTTCTTCCCAGCTGTTCTTCCCTTTACTAAGCAAATGGAAAGGAGGTGGTTTTAAACAGAGTTAACAAATTATCAACTATCCCACTTAAAGGAACAATGTAGGGTATACAGAAAAGATATATGTTACCAGGTAAGCAAGTTAACAAAATGGTCACACAAAAGAATTAATTTCCTGTCATTCATACACGCGCTAGCAAAGGCCTTCACTCATCTTACTCTCACTTACCGATTGTGAAAAAAACTTGCACTCCATAGAATAACACAACAGCAGTTACACCTCAACTAAATGTATGAGTGTTTGTTCAAGTTCTAGCCCCAGATTACCGGGTAGGCGGTCAGCACATAAAAGGGTCCCGTAATCGCTGGAAAATGAATCTGTAGTTGTGTCTCTTTTCTTAATAACAGTTTCTATGGGAGGGCACGGTCTCTGATACCGGGGTGATGATGGTGTGGTCTATTTGACTATGCCGCGGATAATAAAATTCTTACGCGTGCTGGTACACTTTATCCGTGAGGTATGGTTTAAGTCCAGTGAGAAAACTAGTCACATCACTGTTCAGGAAATTATGAATTATCTCTCTGTGTCAGTAAACTAACAAAGCTCGGGCCAGATAACGTGTCTAGTTCTACATGGTCTATTTAGCTAAAATGAAATGTAAGTTGAGTGGGACATGATAAACTTGACAACTTATTTGATCTCACGAACTTTTGGGGATCTGACCGCCAAATCAAGAGAAGAAGCCGCCCCCTGGTCTTCGTATCCGCTCGCTGCTGCCCGTTTCGCTTTCCCCCGTTCGCTCGGTTCCTCGATTGACACCGAGACGCGAAATTAGCGGCAAGCAACTGCGTCTCGTATCAGGGAAAACTACTGTCTTTGATAGCGCCGATAGTCTCCCTTAAGATCCCTCGGTCTGTCTCTTTGATCTCGTCGCTGTATCCTACATGAGTCCCGGTGGAATGCGTTCTGGCAAACGAAAAGTTACAACAAATGTTCAGGGGTTCTAATGTTATGAAAAGCTAAAGGTCCCTTTAAATCATCCATCATATCAGGGAAAATTCACTTGTCAAACTAGACGTACGTCACAGTTTGGAAATCCCATATTTTTCATAATAGCCCATAACTGCAGATGTTGTACACAATCGAAAGCTTTGGTGTAATCAATGAAACAAGTATGTAGGTCAACGTTGAATTCTCTACACTTTTCTATGATGATCCTCATGTTGAATATATGATCTCTAGTGCCTCTACCTGGTCGAAAACCCGCATGTACTTCGTTTATGTCTTTTTCTAACTTTTGTTGCATCCTTTTCATTATGATTTGTAATAGTATTTTGCTGGCATGGCTTATAAGAGCTATAGTTCTGTAATATATATATATATATATATATATATATATATATATATATATATATATATATATATATATATATATATATATATATATATATATATATATATATATATATCATCATCATCATCTCAACCCGTAACCCGTCATGGGTCGTAGGGGTGCCATGGTGGAAGCATCAGCAGACAGGGTCCTCCACTGCTCTCTATCCTCAGCAATGCGTACAAGTGTGGAAAAACCGTGTCCTGCCCATTCTTTGATGTTATCAGCCCAGGATTTTCTTTGCCTTCCTCTTCTCCGTTTACCTTCGACTGTTCCCTGGAGGATCATTTTCGAAAGGGAGTCATGACGAGTTACACGCCCAAACCAGGCAAGCTTTCGACGTTTCACTACTGACAAAAGTGGTTCTTGGTGGCCTGCATAGGTGTTTATCTTCTCTCTAACATAGACATTTGTTTTGTGCTCTTTATAGCAAATGCGCAAAATTCTTCTATAACATTTATGCTCGAAAGCCTGAATCCTTCGCTCCGTATCTGCAGTGAGTGTTCAGCTCTCACACCCATATAAGAGAATAGATAATACAAGTGATTTGTATAATTTGATCTTCACAGGAAAACTGATGTTACTTTTCTAGATCACATTCAGTCTTGTCATGGCAGCTGAGGCCATCTCAAGTCTTGTCTTGATTTCTTTACCTGATCTCCCATCACTACATATAGTGGACCCGAGATATTTAAAGGTGTTAACTTCTTCTAACGTTTGTCCATTTAACGTAATGTTGGTCGGAATATGTTTCTTATGGCTATTCACCAATGAAGTTCTGATTCTGTTCCAGCTATCAGTTCGATATCATCAGCAAAACGTAGATTGCAAAGAGGTCGGCCTCCAATTGATATGGTTGTATATATATATTGGTGTTTATAAGGAAAAAATAATATATAGATAAAATACGGAAGTTGCGAGACACGTTGTCTCCTACGCCAGCAATCGTAGTAGTCTGGGCAAAGCCTTCACGCAACGAGACTGTAACGTCTCGCTTTCACTAGTACTGGCTTTTGCTTTCGACCATGGAAAATAAATGTAACATTTTGACAAAACTTAGGCCTAGTTTCGAGCAAGAGAGTAAGAAGAAAACGGGGAACGAATACGCGAATGCATAAAAAGTGAGAGAACAAATGCTATCAATTGACACGCGTTTGAATTTTTTTCTGGCGTCGCGAACCAGAGGAAAACGATAGTGCAAGTCCATGCAGTAGCATGTTGGAAGAAAAATTAACGATCTGCCAGAACTGTGACACCAAAATCCCGTCTGAATTAACGTAAGATTTTAACTTTAACGCCCCAATTAGTAGTAACTCGGACATTTTCCAAAGTGTAAGAACGAAAGAGCAGTAATAATTAACGCCAAAAACCAACACCTCGCAAAACCCCTCTTCGCTCTGCATATGTAAAAAAAAAAACCACGCTGTTGGACACGCCGGAATATATATATATATATATATATATATATATATATATATATATACACACAGTGTATTTCAGGCTAAAAAATTAACTACGGTAATGTAAAAAAACGCGTTGTCGAATTGTGTGACGTACTTCAAAAAGAGCTGCTTCGTTTTGAATGAGAACGATAGTTAAAGAAAAAAAAATACGATGTAACGTGGAAATTAAAAAAAAAAATATAGTAAGAGGGAGGTGAACTGGAGCATTGGTGGTCGTGTCATTAGTTCGTTGTTTACAGACATTTGATTTTGAACCAAAAGCAAAGCATACAAGGTTAGATAGTAGAAAAACGATAATAGTAAATATAATGAATAAACGTATAATAATATAACCACTGTGTGGCAGACAGCAACAGGATCAAAAATTAGTTATCAAAATTTGAAACACTCAATAAATAAAAGAAATATTGACAGAAGACAGATGGACGAACAGACTACTTCTTTCTCAGCTTGACAGATACTGGGGAAGGGTAGAGTGGTCCAAGATTTGAAACTGGATTGTTGCAGTTTTGAAAAATACGGACGCTAGAAGCCAAACAGTCCCGAATTTTTGGAGTCTAATATACTAACGGAGGAAGCAAAACCAATTGGTAGTTAGTGTTCGGGGCCGCTTGTAAAAGAAATTTTCGATACTTAAGTTGTTTTTCAAGCAAGATAATAGTACTATCTTGTCTTTGCAGATTGATGGAAAAGATATAAGAATACTCAGTAACCTTTATTGGGAGCAAACTGCCACAGTAAGATCGGGAAGGAATTATTCACCATACATAGACATAAAAAGAGGTGTCAGACAAGGTTGTGTGCTGTCCCCCTGCCTATTTAATTTATACACCGAAAAAAATTTTCAAACAGATACAGGAAATACCAGGACTGAACATCAGTGGAAGATCAATAAACAACCTTAGATATGCAGATGATACCGTGCTGTTAGCTGAAAGCGAACAGGAGTTACAAGAACTAGTGAAGCAAGTGAACAGTATAAGTCATAAATATGGACTCGACATTAATATTGAGAAAACTAAAACTATGATAATTAGCAAAACAGACGATAAACCCACATTAAAGATAAGCGTAAATGGGAAAATCCTGGAACAAGTCAAGAGCTATGTATATCTTGGTCATATAATAACAGAAGATGGCAGATGTGAAACAGAAATCAAGAAGAGAATAGGAATGGCCAAAGCTACATTCAACAACATGAAACATATACTGACATCCAAACAGTTATCTCATAAATTAAAACTGAGAATCATAAAGTGTTATATATATTCTGCATTTCTGTATGGTGCAGAAACATGGACGATGAATAAGCATTTGGAAGAAAGAATTGAGGCTCTTGAAATGTGGATATATAGAAGAATGGGGCGTATCTCATGGAAGAGATGAAAACAAATAAGGAGGTCCTAGAAAATCTAGGTATGAAAAGAGAACTAATGAGAGAGGTCAAAGTTCGGCAGCTAAAATACTTTGGCCACATAAAAAGGCATAACACCTTGCAGAAGACCATAACAGAAGGGAGAGTTGAAGGCAAACGTGCAAGGGGAAGACAGCGCTATAAGTGGGAAGATAACATCAAGAGATGGACGGGAAAGAGTCTATCAGAGTGTACCACCAAGACAAGAGACAGAAGACGTTGGAGATCCATTACAGCCAACCTTCGTTGTGAAGATGGCAACTGATGATGATGATGATGACCAGCAAGCGATCTGGAATGGACCATATTTATCGCAATTCAAACTTATTAGTGTTAATATTTCTCTGATGTGGGAAGAAAGAAAACATTTATATTATCGTTATTATCATTATTATGTATGTATTATTGAATATGTATGAAAATTATGTGGGTAGAAGTTTATCTAGAGGGAATTCAACATCAAACTTTGTGTTGTTTCACAGAGTTGTTAGGAAGTATATTAACATGTTGTAGAAAAGAACGACAGGTTTTCTGACATTTTGGGAGAATATAAAATTTAATATTAATGGGGGAATTGTTGTACAGTATTGTGATATAAGACCAGGAAAACCACTGGCCGTCTTCTTCAGCAAGTCACCGTCTTTGTACATGACTTGATATTATTAACTTAAAATGTTTCCTTTGTCAAGGAAAGTGTCAAACTGTGGTTTGAAGTTTATTTGACCATGAATGGGGTAACAAACCAATTAAGAACGTCAACTAATTGTGTAGTTACCATGCTGAATCTGAATAGGATGGAAAATGTTTAGTTAGGGAAAGAGAGAGTCTATCAGAGGGTAATGTAGGCGGCATTTATATTGTTCCAGGGTTTCATCTATGACTCGAAGTGAGCCCAGGTCAACTGAGATCTGTAAATTTCTGCATCTAAAGAAGTGAGGCAATCCCAACTGTGTGCCTCCTGGTTATTTCAAGAGCAGAACCCTGATTTGTTATTGGAAGCTGGTGGTGTGACTATATTACATCCTGTACACCAGAAGACACAAAGATAAGCAACTGTCTGCAGGCATTTGATAGATCGAACCAAATCACTCTCATTTCCCAAGTGTTTAATAAATTATTCAGATTACGATGAACTTAAACGTTCTTCCTAACAGTACCCATTCATAGGATCAAGAGTAAAGTGACCATGTTCCAGAGTGACACATGTAGTTAAATTTGTGAATAATAATATATACAGTTATAAATTGAATCATGTGGATGTAAATATTTTGATTGAGCATTTTGAGTTTCAATATTCCAGTATACACAAAATTGTGATACTGGAACAATAAATTGTAAAAAATTAATTCACATTTAAAACCTAACTCTGGGTGTTGTTAATTACTTTTCCTATAGTCTTAGTTGTATTTGTTGTCATTTTAGTACAACACACTTTACATTACCCTAGACATTAGACGTAGCTATCAGACATACTAGTCAAGAATAAGTCTCAATGAGATCATAAGGTGGTAGCAGAAAGGTACCCTGAAAACTCACCCTAATAATTGTTAGACTCAGGGGCCTTCACATCTGACCTCATTCAGTACAATATAAATACATAACCACAACAAGTCATAACATCTAAACCCACCACATATATTGGGGTCCTGTCCGGGGATTTTTAACCTTCTCCTAGTATTTATATTGGGTTGGTTTGTCCGGTAAATTTTAAAAATATAAAATTTAAAATAATTTGAGAGTGGTTTGAGATATCAGTGCCTAGTGTTTTGTGTTTAATTAGTAGTTGGTTAACTAATTTAAGTTAGTTTGATAATATTAGTAACAATAAAATGGCAGATTTGGCCAAATTCAGATCTGCTGCAGTGCAGGCTGCAAGGGACATGGGGATGGAAGGTCAAGGTCTGATTGCCTATGTAACAGAAGAGTGTGATAAGTTTATTGCCCGAGAAGAAAAGAGGTTAGTTGAGGAGAAGAAAATTGTGTTAGAAGATGCTAGGGAGACTAAGAGATTAGAGGCTGATAGGGAGGCTGAGATCAGAAGGCTGCAGTTGGAGGAGAAGAAACTTGAGGCTGAGAAAGAAGAAAAGAGACTTGAGGCTGAAAGGGAAGATAAAAGACTCCAAAGAGAACATGAACTACGACCAAGGAAGTTAGAATTACAAGGCCATGCTCCTGAAAATGGTACTAGCCCTTCCACTTCTGACTCGGCTGCAAGCCAGGTAGCCTCCTTATCAGCCATGGGGTTTCATCTAGACCCATTTGTAGAAAAAGAGGATGATATTGAGTCATTTCTCTCTAGATTTGAGGCACTAGCTATCATGTATGGGCTAGAAAAAGAAAGATGGAGTATGAAGTTATCACAAGGGCTTAGGGGAACCTCTTATGAGGTATTTGCCAAGCTGAGCAAAGACGACCAAGACGACTATGACATTCTTAAGCAGGCTCTTCTAGTTAGATATGAGAAGAACTGAATTTTATAGAAAAAAGTTTAGAAATGATAAACTGCTGATTGGGGAGACTTATCACC
Organism: Oreohelix idahoensis; assembly: GCA_024509875.1. Taxonomy (NCBI): domain Eukaryota; kingdom Metazoa; phylum Mollusca; class Gastropoda; order Stylommatophora; family Oreohelicidae; genus Oreohelix; species Oreohelix idahoensis. Next base: position 7,654 of record JAMPIV010018940.1, read on the forward strand.
AGTTCTCTGCACGCCTGGAGACATACCTGGAGAAATGGACTGCTCTGGGGAAAACCCAAGATTTAAAGGAAATGATTATGACTGAGCAGTTAAGAGAGTCCATGGCTCCAGACCTGAGAAAATTTCTCACGGAACAGGGTGCTGAGAGACTGGGGGAGATCTTAAATGTGGCTGAAAGATATCAGGCAGCCCAGTCTGAGATGGCAGGCATAAAGAATAAGCCTATAGACCATAATAAAGTCCCACAAAACCAAAACGAACCTAAATTTGAACATAGGGACAAGTTTACTAAAGGTAAAGCCTATTATGATAAGCCATGTTTTGACCAACGCGATAGAAACCCGCAATTCAGTGAAAGAAAAACTTTTCCTCAGGGAAATAAATGGTGTAAATGGTGCAAGAGAAACACTCACGACACCAAAGTGTGTACTAAGAAACCTTCTTCCTTTGCTGCCATAAAAACGGGGAACAAGGGATTAAAGGTGAAACCTACTGGACAGCAGGAACCTTATCACCCCCAGTTTGTGAGGATGTTGTATGTAATGGTATCACCATAAGGTGCCTGTATGATACAGGTTTAGATTATGACTCAGTCGTGAGCTCTCACCTGGTGCGAGCAGATCAATACACCACAGAAACAGTGGAGATTCAAGCCGCAACCAAGGACGTAGCAACCATGACACTTCCCATTGCAAGGATCAGTGTAAAAACTTGCTATGTGGAAGGAGTGATTAGAGCAGCAGTGATAAATGAACCAATATACCCTCTAATATTGGGGTGTAGATATGTCTTCTTGGGGAATCCCAAGAAACCTGTGATCATGGCAACAGTGCAGACCAGGTCACAGTCCAGGAAGGAGGAGGATGAACCTATAAATACTCATCCAGAAGAGATGAGGAAGGCACAGGCGGAGTATAGGTCACTCAAGCCGTGCTTTAAAAAATTGCCTAAATGCCATACACCTCCAAGCAAAGGAGACTACTATATGAAGAATAAATTGATCTATAGGAAGGCTGGAACTGGATCCAATGTTCACGGACAGCTGGTTCTTCCCACTTCATATAGAGAGAAAGTGATGGAGTTAGGACATGCTATCCCTTTCAGTGGTCATATGGGGATCAGCGCAACAGGACAGCGTATAGCTTGTCTTTATTTCTGGCCTGGAATAACTGAAGATATAAAACGATATGTGAAATCCTGTCCAGAATGTCAGAGGGTAGCTCCAAAACATTGGACTGCTCCTGCAACTCTAGGGGAGATGCCCATAGTGGGAACCCCTTTTGAGAGGGTTGCAGTGGATATTGTGGGACCTCTCACACGTACCAAGAGGAGGAACAGTTACATTCTCACTCTGGTGGACACTTGTTCAATGTGGGGAGAGGCGGTAGCCCTGTCATCAATCGATTCGAAGCATGTGGCAGAGGCATTACTCACCATATTCACGAGGTTAGGTTTCCCACACCAAATCTTGACTGATAACGGCTCACAGTTAGGGGGGAGACTAACTGAAGAAGTTTTCAGGATCTTCCAGGCCAAGCACTTTCATTGTAGTCCGTATCACCCCCAGGGGAACGGCCAGGTGGAGAGGTTCAATGGGACTCTCATTTCTATCCTGAGAAAGCTGGCCCATGAAAAACCTTATACGTTGGATCAATATTTGGCCGCTGCGTTGTTTGCGTATCGGGAAGTTCCACATATTCGACCGGCATGGCACCGGTAACCCTGTTATTTGGGAGGCCAATAAAATGTCCACTGGAAGCCCTGTTGAGGACGTGGACAGATGAGAAGGCAGAAGATACTGTTACCTCATCGTATCAGTATGTGAACAAGCTGACCACTCGTCTCAAAACTGGCTGGAAACTTGCTAATGATAATCTAAGACAAGCCAGGAAAAAACATGCTGCTTATTTTAACAAGAAAGCGAAGGATAGAGAATTAGCTGTGGGAGAGAAGGTGCTCCTTCTACTACCCGGCAGCAGTAACAAGTTGCAAATTGGATGGCAAGGTCCATATACGGTTCTAGAGAAAGTGTCTAGAACAAATTATAAAATAGACAAAAAAGGGAAAGAGAACATTTATCACGTGAACCTCTTAAAGAAGTACCTGGACAGAGAAATCCAGAATGAAACACATCTACTGACCTTGTCGATAGCAACTGGGATGAAAAATGAACAACTCAATTCTCACGAGAACCCAATAAAACCATGTGAAATTTATGCACAGGTGAAAATCTGTAAGCATCTGACTAAAGCGCAGAGAGAGCAGGTTCAAAAAGTTCTGATTGAACATACAGACGTGTTAACGGATAAGCCGGGGCACACAAACCTGTTAGAGTATGATATGAAGTTAATAAACCCAACACCCATCTGTATGAGAGCTTATACGATTCCGTTCGCGAAGGAGAAAGCATTGAAAGAGGGGATCGGTTATTTGTTGAAAGAAGGAATTATTTCTCACAGTGAATCTCCTTACAGTTCTAGTGTGGTTTTGCTGAGAAAACCCTCTGGGGAACATCGTCTGTGTATAGATTACAGGAAACTGAATGCTGTCACAGAAATTCAGGTGGATCCATTACCTGATACAAATCAGCTGTTTGCCAGGCTGAACAAGGCAAAATATTTTTCTAAGGTGGATCTTAGCAAAGGCTATTATCAAATTCCAGTAAATCCTGAGGTTCGACCTTATTTAGCCTTTAGCATCTCGGAAGGCCATTATGAGTTCAACATGTTGCCGTTTGGATTGAAAAATGCCCCGAGTGTGTTTTCCAGAATGATGCGGAAATTGTTGGATCCACTGAATAATCCATGTATAACAAATTTCATGGACGACATTCTTATTGCTACTGAAACATTCGAAGACCACATTAACTCTCTGAATATGCTATTCGATAGGCTCAGAGAAGCAAATTTGACTGCTAGACCAACCAAATGTTGTGCGGGTTGTAAAGAGCTGGAATTCTTGGGACACACAGTATATAAGGTGAGCATGACCCCTGACCCCAAGAACTTGGAGAAACTGCAGAGAGCACCGAGGCCCCAAACAAAAAAAGATGTGAGATCTTTTGTCTCATTGTGTGGGTTTTATCAGAAATATATAAAGAACTTTAACTCTTTATGTGCTCCTCTGACAGATTTAACTCGTAAGGGACAGCCTGATAAGATTATTTGGTCAGCACAGTGTGAATTAGCATATCAAGAGTTAAAAGAAAAACTCACCAGCAAGCCGATATTGAAATTGCCTGATTTGAGTCAGGAATTTGTGGTGAGAACGGATTCCAGCAACATTGGATTAGGGGCAACATTATTGCAAAGGTCCACTTCACTTGATGGGGAATTAAACAAAGTTGCGTATGCTAGCCGCAAGTTGAATAAGGCGAAGCAAAACTATTCAACAAGTGAAAAAGAATGTTTAGCACTAATCTGGGCTATAAAAAAGTTCCAGATCTATCTCTATGGTAGGACATTTGTGGTGCAAACAGATCATAAGCCCCTCGTATTCTTATCACAGGCCAAGAGTGAAAATGCGCGTTTATTAAGGTGGTCGTTGCTATTACAACCTTATTCGTTTAAGATCGAATACATATCGGGTTCGCAGAATGTGGGAGCAGATTTTTTGAGTAGGCACCCGTTTGACGAAACTCAGAGTATTCAGAAGGTCTAATGAGTACATTTGATATATGTGTATCTCAGAACAGGAACTTGCATCAGAGCATGTTCTTTGGTAGGGAGATGTGTAGTAAAATCTGAGATTACACCGATCACGATATATATATATATATATATATATATATATATATATATATATATATATGTTTATAAGAAAAAATATATATAGATAAAATACGGAAGTTGCGAGACACGTTGTCTCCTACGCCAGCAATCGTAGTAGTCTGGGCAAAGCCTTCACGCAACGAGACTGTAACGTCTCGCTTTCACTAGTACTGGCTTTTGCTTCCGACCATAGAAAATAAATATAACATTTTGACAAAACTTAGGCCTAGTTTCGAGCAAGAGAGTAAGAAGAAAACGGGGAACGAATACGCGAATGCATAAAAAGTGAGAGAACAAATGCTATCAATTGACACGCGTTTGAATTTTTTTCTGGCGTCGCGAACCAGAGGAAAACGATAGTGCAAGTCCATGCAGTAGCATGTTGGAAGAAAAATTAACGATGTGCCAGAACTGCGACACCAAAATCCCGTCTGAATTAACGTAAGATTTTAACTTTAACGCCCCAATTAGTAGTAACTCGGACATTTTCCAGTAGTGTAAGAACGAAACGGCAGTAATAATTAACGCCAATACTACCAACACCTCACAAAACCCCTCTTCGCTCTGCACGCGGGACTAATACTATAACCACGCTGTTGGACACGCCGGAATATATATATATACACACACAGTGTATTTCAGGCTAAAAAATTAACTACGGTAATGTAAAAAAAACGCGTTGTCGAATTGTGTGACGTACTTCAAAAAGAGCTTCTTCGTTTTGAATGAGAACGACAGTTAAAGAAAAAAAATACGATGTAACGTGGAAATTAAAAAATATATATATAGTAAGAGGGAGGTGAACTGGAGCATTGGTGGTCGTGTCATTAGTTCGTTGTTTACAGACATTTGATTTTGAACCAAAAGCAAAGCATACAAGGTTAGATAGTAGAAAAACGATAATAGTAAATATAATGAATAAACGTATAATAATATAACCACTGTGTGGCAGACAGCAACAGGATCAAAAATTAGTTATCAAAATTTGAAACACTCAATAAATAAAAGAAATATTGACAGAAGACAGATGGACGAACAGACTACTTCTTTCTCAGCTTGACAGATACTGGGGAAGGGTAGAGTGGTCCAAGATTTGAAAATTGAGTGCAGTTTTGAAAATACGGACGCTAGAAGCCAAACAGTCCCGATTGGTTGGAGTCTAATATACTAACGGAGGGATAAAACCAATTGGTAGTTAGTGTTCGGGGCCGCTTGTAAAAGAAATTTTCGATACTTAAGTTGTTTTTCAAGCAAGATAATAGTACTATCTTGTCTTTGCTGATCTGCACCAGCAAGCGATCTGGAATGGATCATATTTATCGCAATTCAAACTTATTAGTGTTAATATTTCTCTGATGTGGTAAGAAAGAAAACATTTATATTATCGTTATTATCATTATTATGTATGTATTATTGAATATGTATGAAAATTATGTGGGTAGAAGTTTATCTAGAGGGAATTCAACATTAAACTTTGTGTTGTTTCACAGAGTTGTTAGGAAGTATATTAACATGTTGTAGAAAAGAACGACAGGTTTTCTGACACTTTGGGAGAAAATAAAATTTAATATTAGTGGGGGAATTGTTGTACAGTATTGTGATATAAGACCAGGAAAACCACTGGCCGTCTTCTTCAGCAAGTCACCGTCTTTGTACATGACTTGATATTATTAACTTAAAATGTTTCCTTTGTCAAGGAAAGTGTCAAACTGTGGTTTGAAGTTTATTTGACCATGAATGGGGTAACAAACCAATTAAGAACGTCAACTAATTGTGTAGTTACCATGCTGAATCTGAATAGGATGGAAAATGTTTAGTTAGGGAAAGAGAGAGTCTATCAGAGGGTAATGTAGGCCGCATTTATATTGTTCCAGGGTTTCATCTGTGACTCGAAGTAAGCCCAGGTCAACTGAGATCTGTAAATTTCTGCATCTATAGAAGTGAGGCAATCTCAACTGTGTACCTCCTGGTTATTTCAAGAGCAGAACCCTGATTTGTTATTGGAAGCTGGTGGTGTGACTATATTACATCCTGTACACCAGAAGACACAAAGATAAGCAACTGTCTGCAGGCATTTGATAGATCGAACCAAATCACTCTCATTTCCCAAGTGTTTAATAAATTATTCAGATTACGATGAACTTAAACGTTCTTCCTAACAGTACCCATTCATAGGATCAAGAGTAAAGTGACCATGTTCCAGAGTGACACATGTAGTTAAATTTGTGAATAATAATATATACAGTTATAAATTGAATCATGTGGATGTAAATATTTTGATTGAGCATTTTGAGTTTCAATATTCCAGTATACACAAAATTGTGATACTGGAACAATAAATTGTAAAAAATTAATTCACATTTAAAACCTAACTCTGGGTGTTAATAATTACTTTTCCTATAGTCTTAGTTGTATTTGTTGTCATTTTAGTACAACACACTTTACATTACCCTAGACATTAGACGTAGCTATCAGACATACTAGTCAAGAATAAGTCTCAATGAGATCATAAGGTGGTAGCAGAAAGGTACCCTGAAAACTCACCCTAATAATTGTTAGACTCAGGGGCCTTCACATCTGACCTCATTCAGTACAATATAAATACATAACCACAACAAGTCATAACATCTAAACCCACCACATATATTGGGGTCCTGTCCGGGGATTTTTAACCTTCTCCTAGTATTTATATTGGGTTGGTTTGTCCGGTAAATTTTAAAAATATAAAATTTAAAAGAATTTGAGAGTGGTTTGAGATATCAGTGCCTAGTGTTTTGTGTTTAATTAGAAGTTGGTTAACTAGTTTAAGTTAGTTTGATAATATTAGTAACAATAAAATGGCAGATTTGGCCAAATTCAGATCTGCTGCAGTGCAGGCTGCAAGGGACATGGAGATGGAAGGTCAAGGTCTGATTGCCTATGTAACAGAAGAGTGTGATAAGTTTATTGCCCGAGAAGAAAAGAGGTTAGTTGAGGAGAAGAAAATTTTGTTAGAAGATGCTAGGGAGACTAAGAGATTAGAGGCTGATAGGGAGGCTGAGATCAGAAGGCTGCAGTTGGAGGAGAAGAAACTTGAGGCTGAGAAAGAAGAAAAGAGACTTGAGGCTGAAAGGGAAGATAAAAGACTCCAAAGGGAACATGAACTACGACCAAGGAAGTTAGAATTACAAGGCCATGCTCCTGAAAATGGTACTAGCCCTTCCACTTCTGACTCGGCTGCAAGCCAGGTAGCCTCCTCATCAGCCATGGGGTTTCATCTAGACCCATTTGTAGAAAAAGAGGATGATATTGAGTCATTCCTCTCTAGATTTGAGGCACTAGCTACCATGTATGGGCTAGAAAAAGAAAGATGGAGTATGAAGTTATCACAAGGGCTTAGGGGAACCTCTTATGAGGTATTTGCCAAGCTGAGCAAAGACGACCAAGACGACTATGACATTCTTAAGCAGGCTCTTCTAGTTAGATATGAGAAGAACTGAATTTTATAGAAAAAAGTTTAGAAATGATAAACTGCTGACTGGGGAGACTTATCACCAGTTCTCTGCACGCCTGGAGACATACCTGGAGAAATGGACTGCTCTGGGGAAAACCCAAGATTTAAAGGAAATGATTATGACTGAGCAGTTAAGAGAGTCCATGGCTCCAGACCTGAGAAAATTTCTCACGGAACAGGGTGCTGAGAGACTGGGAGAGATCTTAAATGTGGCTGAAAGATATCAGTCAGCCCAGTCTGAGATGGCAGGCATAAAGAATAAGCCTATAGACCATAATAAAGTCCCACAAAACCAAAACGAACCTAAATTTGAACATAGGGACAAGTTTACTAAAGGTAAAGCCTATTATGATAAGCCATATTTTGACCAACGCGATAGAAACCCGCAATTCAGTGAAAGAAAAACTTTTCCTCAGGGAAATAAATGGTGTAAATGGTGCAAGAGAAACACTCATGACACCAAAGTGTGTACTAAGAAACCTTCTTCCTTTGCTGCCATAAAAACGGGGAACAAGGGATTAAAGGTGAAACCTACTGGACAGCAGGAACCTTATCACCCCCCAGTTTGTGAGGATGTTGTATGTAATGGTATCACCATAAGGTGCCTGTATGATACAGGTTTAGATTATGACTCAGTCGTGAGCTCTCACCTGGTGCGAGCAGATCAATACTCCACAGAAACAGTGGAGATTCAAGCCGCAACCAAGGACGTAGCAACCATGACACTTCCCATTGCAAGGATCAGTGTAAATACTCGCTATGTGGAAGGAGTGATTAGAGTAGCAGTGATAAATGAACCAATATACCCTCTAATATTGGGGTGTAGATATGTCTTCTTGGGGAATCCCAAGAAACCCGTGATCATGGCAACAGTGCAGACCAGGTCACAGTCCAGGAAGGAGGAGGATGAACCTATAAATACTCATCCAGAAGAGATGAGGAAGGCACAGGCGGAGGATAGGTCACTCAAGCCGTGCTTTAAAAAATTGCCTAAATGCCATACACCTCCAAGCAAAGGAGACTACTATATGAAGAATAAACTGATCTATAGGAAGGCTGGAACTGGATCCAATGTTCACGGACAGCTGGTTCTTCCCACTTTATATAGGGAGAAAGTGATGGAGTTAGGACATGCTATCCCTTTCAGTGGTCATATGGGGATCAGCGCAACAGGACAGCGTATAGCTTGTCTTTATTTCTGGCCTGGAATAACTGAAGATATAAAACGATATGTGAAATCCTGTCCAGAATGTCAGAGGGTAGCTCCAAAACATTGGACTGCTCCTGCAACTCTAGGGGAGATGCCCATAGTGGGAACCCCTTTTGAGAGGGTTGCAGTGGATATTGTGGGACCTCTCACACGTACCAAGAGGAGGAACAGTTACATTCTCACTCTGGTGGACACTTGTTCAATGTGGGGAGAGGCGGTAGCCCTGTCATCAATCGATTCGAAGCATGTGGCAGAGGCATTACTCACCATATTCACGAGGTTAGGTTTCCCACACCAAATCTTGACTGATAACGGCTCACAGTTAGGGGGGAGACTAACTGAAGAAGTTTTCAGGATCTTCCAGGCCAAGCACTTTCATTGTAGTCCGTATCACCCCCAGGGGAACGGCCAGGTGGAGAGGTTCAATGGGACTCTCATTTCTATCCTGAGAAAGCTGGCCCATGAAAAACCTTATACGTTGGATCAATATTTGGCCGCTGCGTTGTTTGCGTATCGGGAAGTTCCACATATTCGACCGGCATGGCGCCGGTAACCCTGTTATTTGGGAGGCCAATAAAAGGTCCACTGGAAGCCCTGTTGAGGACGTGGACAGATGAGAAGGCAGAAGATACTGTTACCTCATCGTATCAGTATGTGAACGAGCTGACCACTCGTCTCAAAACTGGCTGGAAACTTGCTAATGATAATCTAAGACAAGCCAGGAAAAAACATGCTGCTTATTTTAACAAAAAAAGCGAAGGATAGACAATTAGCTGTGGGAGAGAAGGTGCTCCTTCTACTACCCGGCAGCAGTAACAAGTTGCAAATTGGATGGCAAGGTCCATATACGGTTCTAGAGAAAGTGTCTAGAACAAATTACAAAATAGACAAAAAGGGGAAAGAGAAAATTTATCACGTGAACCTCTTAAAGAAGTACCTTGACAGAGAAATCCAGAATGAAACACATCTACTGACCTTGTCGATAGCAACTGGGATGAAAAATGAACAACTCAATTCTCACGAGAACCCAATAAAACCATGTGAAATTTATGCACAGGTGAAAATCTGTAAGCATCTGACTAAAGCGCAGAGAGAGCAGGTTCAAAAAGTTCTGATTGAATATATAGACGTGTTAACGGATAAGCCGGAGCACACAAACCTGTTAGAGTATGATATGAAGTTAATAAACCCAACACCCATCTGTATGAGAGCTTATACGATTCCGTTCGCGAAGGAGAAAGCATTGAAAGAGGGGATCGGTTATTTGTTGAAAGAAGGAATTATTTCTCACAGTGAATCTCCTTACAGTTCTAGTGTGGTTTTGCTGAGAAAACCCTCTGGGGAACATCGTCTGTGTATAGATTACAGGAAACTGAATGCTGTCACAGAAAGTCAGGTGGATCCATTACCTGATACAAATCAGCTGTTTGCCAGGCTGAACAAGGCAAAATATTTTTCTAAGGTGGATCTTAGCAAAGGCTATTATCAAATTCCAGTAAATCCTGAGGTTCGACCTTATTTAGCCTTTAGCATCTCGGAAGGCCATTATGAGTTCAACATGTTGCCGTTTGGATTGAAAAATGCCCCGAGTGTGTTTTCCAGAATGATGCGGAAATTGTTGGATCCACTGAATAATCCATGTATAACAAATTTCATGGACGACATTCTTATTGCTACTGAAACATTCGAAGACCACATTAACTCTCTGAATATGCTATTCGATAGGCTCAGAGAAGCAAATTTGACTGCTAGACCAACCAAATGTTGTGTGTGTTGTAAAGAGCTGGAATTCTTGGGACACACAGTATATAAGGTGAGCATGACCCCTGACCCCAAGAACTTGGAGAAACTGCAGAGAGCACCGAGGCCCCAAACAAAAAAAGATGTGAGATCTTTTGTCTCATTGTGTGGGTTTTATCAGAAATATATAAAGAACTTTAACTCTTTATGTGCTCCTCTGACAGATTTAACTCGTAAGGGACAGCCTGATAAGATTATTTGGTCAGCACAGTGTGAATTAGCATATCAAGAGTTAAAAGAAAAACTCACCAGCAAGCCGATATTGAAATTGCCTGATTTGAGTCAGGAATTTGTGGTGAGAACGGATTCCAGCAACATTGGATTAGGGGCAACATTATTGCAAAGGTCCACTTCACTTGATGGGGAATTAAACAAAGTTGCGTATGCTAGCCGCAAGTTGAATAAGGCGAAGCAAAACTATTCAACAAGTGAAAAAGAATGTTTAGCACTAATCTGGGCTATAAAAAAGTTCCAGATCTATCTCTATGGTAGGACATTTGTGGTGCAAACAGATCATAAGCCCCTCGTATTCTTATCACAGGCCAAGAGTGAAAATGCGCGTTTATTAAGGTGGTCGTTGCTATTACAACCTTATTCGTTTAAGATCGAATACATATCGGGTTCGCAGAATGTGGGAGCAGATTTTTTGAGTAGGCACCCGTTTGACGAAACTCAGAGTATTCAGAAGGTCTAATGAGTACATTTGATATATGTGTATCTCAGAACAGGAATTTGCATCAGAGCATGTTCTTTGGTAGGGAGATGTGTAGTAAAATCTGAGATTACACCGATCACGATATATATATATATATATATATATATATATATATATATATATATATATATATATATATATATATATATATATATATATATATATATGTTTATAAGAAAAAAAAATATATAGATAAAATACGGAAGTTGCGAGACACGTTGTCTCCTACGCCAGCAATCGTAGTAGTCTGGGCAAAGCCTTCACGCAACGAGACTGTAACGTCTCTCTTTCACTAGTACTGGCTTTTGCTTCCGACCATGGAAAATAAATATAACATTTTGACAAAACTTAGGCCTAGTGTCGAGCAAGAGAGTAAGAAGAAAACGGGGAACGAATACGCGAATGCATAAAAAGTGAGAGAACAAATGCTATCAATTGACACGCGTTTGAATTTTTTTCTGGCGTCGCGAACCAGAGGAAAACGATAGTGCAAGTCCATGCAGTAGCATGTTGGAAGAAAAATTAACGATCTGCCAGAACTGTGACACCAAAATCCCGTCTGAATTAACGTAAGATTTTAACTTTAACGCCCCAATTAGTAGTAACTCGGACATTTTCCAGTAGTGTAAGAACGAAACGGCAGTAATAATTAACGCCAATACTACCAACACCTCGCAAAACCCCTCTTCGCTCTGCACGTGGGACTAATACTATAACCACGCTGTTGGACACGCCAGAATATATATACACACACACAGTGTATTTCAGGCTAAAAAATTAACTACGGTGACGTAAAGAAAACGCGTTCTCGAATTGTGTGACATACTACAAAAAGCGCTGCTTCGTTTTGAATGAGAACGACAGTTAAAGAAAAAAATACGATGTAACGTGGAAATTTTTTTTTAAATATAGTAAGATAGAGGTGGAATGGAGCATTGGTGGTCGTATCATTAGTTCGTTGTTTACAGAAATTTGAATTTGAACCAAAAGCAAAGCATACAAGGTTAGATAGTAGAAAAACGATAATAGTAAATATAATGAATAAACGTATAATAATATAACCACTGTGTGGCAGACAGCAACAGGATCAATAATTAGTTATCAAAATTTGAAACACTCAATAAATAAAAGAAATATTGACAGAAGACAGATGGACGAACAGACTACTTCTTTCTCAGCTTGACAGATACTGGGGAAGGGTAGGGTGGTCCAAGATTTGAAAATTGAGTGCAGTTTTGAAAATACGGACGCTAGAAGCCAAACAGTCCCGATTGGTTGGAGTCTAATATACTAATGGAGGGATAAAACCAATTGATAGTTAGTGTTCGGGGCCGCTTGTAAAAGAAATTTTCGATACTTAAGTTGTTTTTTAAGCAAGATAATAGTACTATCTTGTCTTTGCTGATCTGCACCAGCAAGCGATCTGGAATGGACCATATTTATCGCAATTCAAACTTATTAGTGTTAATATTTCTCTGATGTGGTAAGAAAGAAAACATTTATATTATCGTTATTATCATTATTATGAATGTATTATTGAATACGTATGAAAATTATGTGGGTAGAAGTTTATCTAGAGGGAAGTCAACATCAAACTTTGTGTTGTTTCACAGAGTTGTTAGGAAGTATATTAACATGTTTTAGAAAAGCCCGACAGGCTTTCTGACATTTTGGGAGAAAATAAAATTTAATATTAATGGGGAAATTGTTGTACAGTATTGTGACATACGACCAAGAAAACCACTGACCGTCTTCTTCAGCAAGTCACCGTCTTTGTCCATGACTTGATATTATTAACTTAAAATGTTTCCTTTGTCAAGGAAAGTGTCAAACTGTGGTTTGAAGTTTATTTGACCATGAATGGGGTAACAAACCAATTAAGAACGTCAACTAATTGTGTAGTTACCATGCTGAATCTGAATAGGATGGAAAATGTTTAGTTAGGAAAAGAGAGAGTCTATCAGAGGGTAATGTAGGCCGCATTTATATTGTTCCAGGGTTTCATCTATGACTCGATGTGAGCCCAGGTCAACTGAGATCTGTAAATTTCTGCATCTAAAGAATGAAGGCAATTTCAACTGTGTACCTCCTGGTTATTTCAAGAGCAGAACCCTGATTTGTTATTGGAAGCTGGGGGTGTGACTATATTACATCCTGTACACCAGAAGACACAAAGATAAGCAACTGGCTGCAGGCATTTGATAGATCAAACCAAATCACTCTCATTTCCCAAGTGTTTAATAAATTATTCAGATTATGATGAACTTAAACGTTCTTCCTAACAGTACCCATTCATAGGATCAAGAGTAAAGTGACCATGTTCCAGAGTGACACATGTAGTTAAATTTGTGAATAATAAAATATACAGTTATAAATTGAATCATGTGGATGTAAATATTTTGATTGAGCATTTTGAGTTTCAATATTCCAGTATACACAAAATTGTGATACTGGAACAATAAATTGTAAAAAATTAATTCACAATTAAAACTTAACTCTGGGTGTTCTTAATTACGTTTCCTATAGTCTTAGTTGTATTTGTTGTCATTTTAGTACAACACACTGTTACGCACGGATCATTATTATTTTTCGTTTGTATAAACATTTTTTCATATGTATGATCATTTTTTTGACTGAAGTGTGTATTATGTTTTCTATGGTCAAAGGGACATAATCCGAGTTATCGAGACTACAATTTGTTAGGAGTTGCCTTCTCTTGTATAGAGACACGTTCGGTCTATAATTTCTTGAACGAAGCGTGACCACATCTCCTTATTTGGTAGTATCAGTCAACTATGGTAGATGTCTGAAACCTTTCTTAACGCTTCTTTTCATGACCATAAAAGGCGCGACTGTGTAAGACTTTTATCTCGAATGTTCTTCGAATCGTCTTATTGTGAACGGCAACTCAGAGATTGTCGTTCTGCGCATGTCAAACCGGGAGTTCGTTCTGTGTGTTCCGCCCAGTTGGGGCAGTTTAGAAATGGTTTAAGAAGCGAGCAGACGCAACTGCGTCTTGTGATTCTCTGAGGGAAATACAGTGTCTTAGTGAGTTAGTTAGCTAACTAGACTATTTCCCAGTATTATGCAGCCTGCCTGGAGGCATATGTTCATGGTTGATTTTCCGAAATAAGGTAATTCCTCTTGTATCGAACTTTATGCTATCGTCTAGAGGTTCGTCATTTTGTCGCCTATTTGCTCGCCTGTGTGATGCAAAATGGAGAGGTACTTTGACTAGGATTAAGTCACCGGTATCTGTATACCTGAACTAGTTAAATATATATGGGTCGCTCTAGACCAACAAGACTGTTGTCTGTGTTCCAGGATTCGTTATATCAGAGATCACGTCCAAGTCAGATGGTTAGACTTAGGAACATTATAAAGGTCGAGCTGACCTGTAGCCCATGTATGCTATTCACGTGCAGACAGTGAACGGACTTATTGTATACAACTGATCTGCTAGCATCAGAATGGGAGCATTTATTATTGTTTATGAACATTGAAGATCTGTAGCTGACACTGTTGCAGAAGTTATAGAAATTATTATTATTATTTATACAGCTTCACGAACTAGCACTCGATGATTGATGAATTTCTGAATCTATTGAACTGTGATGTCTTATGACGCATATATACAACAGCTATCATTGCTGACTACAGAAATTGTTTTCAATGTGCCATATCATCTTGCTGAACTCGTTAACCATGTTGATGTCATAAGTATCATGACTGTTTTGTGGCGTGCAATAAATGAAAGAAACTTATACAACGAAGTTACCCTTTCTATGACTCTACACGTCATGTTGCCTGTGTGATAACCCATTGAACTGTTCCACTACCACATACACAGCAACATCCTAAATCAGAGAAGACACCTACATCTTACACTTTAACACCAGGTGTCGATAAGGGTGGCAAGTTACCACTTCAGCACAAATCCACCCTTATCATTTTTGGTGGCCAGAGCTGGTTCTATCATCTGATATTTTGGCGCACCATATCATTTTTGGTGGCCATAGGTTGGTTCACTCTGATTCCAGCTATCAAGGGGGTCAGCAAACCCAGACATCATCATCATACTAGATACAACTACAGCATCAACTACCACCTTACAAGAAATTTTATTGAAAGTATCCGGATTTTCTGACAGTTGCTGATTTTGAAACTACCCGGCGCTGCTCGGCAATATTGAAGTTTATGTAAAATTAGAAGGACAAGTACCGAGCGAATGGATTTCCTGATCTGGTGAAAAGAAGGACAAGTGCCGTAACAACTGTTCCGGTCTCAGGGGTACTGTTGCGGGTTCAGAAGGTCAAGTGCCGGTTAAATCAATTTAGAAGATTCAGAAGGTCAAGTGCCGTAACAACTGTTGCAGTATTAGAAGCTCATTTCCTTCGTCATGGCTGTTTATGGGAGCAGAAGTTAATCAACGTTGGATCATTATCCTCAGAATGCTGATTACATCCTGTTCTGCACCGTGCTGACGCTGGATTTATAGAAGTTAAGTGGCCTGTTTTGTTTGTGAACTGTGCCCTTATGTTCTAACTGAGCCTTCTGTACTTTCACACTTTCTCCTATTGTTTTCATGATACATGTTTATATGTTATATGTTATTTGTTATTTGTATATTTATATGTTTATATTTCAGCGGGTTTTCTCGGTTGGGCGGAGTCTTACAGTAGAAGATACCACGTCACAGAGGTTCTACTGTTAGCGTTTTCGTTAGGGACTGTGCGAATTTCCTACAGTGAAATTTGCTAGCGACAATCGTTGCTATATCTGTTTAGTTGTGACGAGTTGTGCTTTATTTTTGTTTCTTGTATATATATATTTTTTTTTCTTTTTTCTTCTCTCTCTTTCTTTGTGTTTTTAGTTTCGATTTCGATTGTTTGTATTTGTAGGTCTCCCCTTTGCTATTATTCAGTTCTTTACGTATATTTTTGTGTATACACTGTAGCGTCATTTGTTAGTCATATCTTCGCATATTTCTTTTTAGTTTTGCTGTTTGTGTATTTGACTTATGCGAATGTTTTCGTATTGTTTGATCTTTGTTGATTGTTTACATTGACTCTGATCTTTGTTATTGTTTACATTGACTCTGATCTTTGTTATTGTTTACATTGACTCTGATCTTTGTTGTTGTTTACATTGACTTTGATCTTTGTTATTGTTTACATTGTTGATGACCTTTGTTATTGTTTACATTGTCTTGTTATTGTTTACATAGTTCTTGCATAGTTAGCTTTCACTATTGTTGATATATGCTCATGCACTATTGATCTATAGTGCACTTATCATAACAAACTGGTGTTTTTTGCTTATGCACTATTGTAGTGCAGTTATGATAAATAACTGATGATTATGCACTGATTTGGGTAGTGCACTGTTAATTAAGAGGTGACTTGTGATATTATTATACATTTGATAATACAAGTTGGTGTCAACTCCTGTTTCCCACAGAGATTGGGTTCAACATAGAGATTATACAAGCACTTTATTAAGTCTTGTTGCTATTTAACATTGAAATAAGATAATTAATTATTTCAGGTTCTGTACTCACATTTTGGACATCATGTCTACATTTGAGTACTTTATTGAGCAGGGTAAAGCCCTTGGGAAGACAGGTGATAAATTAGAAGAATTTGCGACTGTTCAATATGCCAAGGCATTGAAGTCGGAAGAAAAGAAAATGAAAGAACAAACTGAACAAAAGAGAATAGAGGCTGAAATAGAACAAAAGAAACTGCAGATGCAGGTGGAGGAAAAAAGATTTCAAATGGAAATGGAAAAACAAAAAAGAGAAGCTGAAAATAAGAGACTTGAAAAAGAAGCTGAAAATAAGAGACTTGAAAAAGAAGCTGAAAATAAGAGACTTGAAATAGAGGCTGAAGGAAAAAAGTTACAGGCCCAGGCTGAAGAAAGAAAGTTACAGGCTGAGGCTGAAGAAAGAAGGTTACAAAGAGAGGCTGATGAGAGAAAAGCAAAAATGGAACATGATGAAAAAATCTTAGCTTTAGAGTTAGAGAAGTTAAAGTTATTGAACACTGGTAATGCTAATGATGCAAATAAGGTGTCAAATAAGACTAATGCTAAGGATTTCAAGCTTAATCTACCAGCATTTAATCCCTCAATCGATGATATAACATTTTATCTAGATAGATTTGAAAGTGCATGTAATGTGCATAATATAGATAAAACATTATATGTGTATCATCTGTCCAAGATACTTAGAGGTGATGCTTTGACTTTGTTGAGTATGGTAGATGTGCCTGACAAAAACAACTATGAGGTTGTCAGGGCGGCATTGTTAAAGAAGTACCAACTTAACGAGGACGGATATCGTCTTAAATTTAAAACCATGTTACCAGAAACTGGAGTTGAATTCTCTGAATTCATCTCAGGCATCCGTCTTACTTTTTTACGATGGGTTGAGTTGTCTAAGACAGAAAATACATTTGAAGCTCTTATGGATTTACTACTTAGAGATAAGGTTATGTCTTCTGTTAATGAAGCTTTTCTATCTTTTCTTCATGAGCGTAAGCCTAAAAACATAAAAGAAATGGAAGAATACTGTAGCCAGTATGTTACTGCGCATCCGCACATAACCATTAGTAACTCTAAGGTGAAAGAAGGTCTGCCAGTTGCTTCGGCAGCACCTTATGGCCCAAATTTTATGCGTAAATTTCAGGGTAGCCAGAAAAATTTCAATAAAAAGAGTAATCGTAATTATGCCCAGAACCATAGTGATCAATTCCAGGGTGATTCTTCTTCCCAGAACTGGAGACAACCTAATACTACACGTTATTCTACTCCGGTTAACTTTAGAAATTTTCACAAAGGTAATCGGTATAGAGGAAAATATTTTATGCAGAGACCTCAATACCAAGATAATAGAGGTTCTCAACAGCATAGAGATAGTAATGACAGTTATGGAAACTGGAACTCAAACCAGGATAAAAATTACAGTAGGGACTTTAATGATAATTGCAGAGGCAATAATGGTCGCGGTAGATCGCAACATAAGAGAAAAAGATATCAACAGACAAACTCTGTTCAACAAGAATCTCAGGGAGCAGATAAACAGGTTAATAATGATAAAGACCATAATGCTATCGGATGCTCATCTTTTGATTTTGGTAGGGCAAATAAATGTATCCAATGCAGTACTTTATTTGATCCGAAAACCGTTAGTACTCTAAGCTGTGGTCATCCTTTGCCCGCTCTTCCTGCTAATGTTGCTCATGATGGGAGAGGTTCTCTTATATTACATAAGGGGCTAGTAAATAGTAATCCAGTCTCAGTGTTGTTTGATTCTGGATGTACTACTGTCGGCGTTAGGCAATCTCTTGTAGATCCATCCTGTGCTACAGGAAAAGTCATCAAATGTGTCACATTTGGTGGCACGTTAGAAAAGTATCCTACTGCTATAATACACATTGCTACTCCTTTCTTCACGGGAGAGGTCCACGCGTGTCTACTTCCAAACCCTATTGCGGACCTTATTATTGGTCGTATTCACGGAGTTAGGGAATGTACCCCACAGCAGATTGCTGTTTGGGAAGAGCAAAACATTGAAGCTACCAATGCGGTGGTCACAAGAGCACATGCTCTGGATCCACCTCAAACTTCATTAACTAATAATGATGAAGTAAATGACCAAGATAGTCACTTGACTATTACACGTGACTCATTTATCAAATTGCAAGAAGAAGATCCTTCTTTACAAAAAAATTCTTCATTCTAGCAAAAAAAGGTGATCCTAATCAGAACACTAATAGGAAATCTTGGATTTCTATGAAGAACGGCGTACTTGTACGTATGGTACAAGACTCGACTACGTCCACTCATTCACAAATTCTTGTGCCTAAGAGCATGAGATTGCAAATATTGCAACATGCTCATGACTCGCAATGTGCTGGACATATGGGTTTTTCCCGTACAAAGTCGAGGGTTCTTGCGGCTTTCTTTTGGCCATTTGTGAGCAAGGACATACGAATGTACTGTCGCTCTTGCAAAGTATGTCAGGAGGTCAAATCTAAAGGACCACGACATGCTGCGCCTATCCAGGCTGCTGACATTCCTATTCGCCCTTTTCAAAAAATGGCAATAGATATTATCGGTCCTTTTAGAATTAAGTCGGCTAGAGGACATCAATTTATCCTTACATGTGTCGATATGTGCACACGTTGGCCAGAGGCAATACCTCTCAAGAGCATCTCAACTGCTGATATCGCAGACGCTCTTTGGCTGATATTTTCTCGCTTGGGTTTTCCCGGAGAAATATTGTCAGACCATGGCACTCAACTTATATCAGACACTATGTCACAGGTAATGTCTATGCTACACATTAAAAGGTCTCTCAGCAGTATCTATCACCCAATGTCTAATGGGTTGGTCGAACGTTTAAATAGGACTCTGAAAACTTTACTTGGTAAAATAACTGAGGATCATCCTCAGGATTGGGACAGGGTCTTACCCGCGGCTCTCTTTGCGTATAGAGAGGTCCCCAATGAACATACGGGGTTTTCCCCTTTTGAACTTGTCTTTGGCGCGCAACCGCGCGGCCCTATGTCTTTACTTCACGATCTAATCACTGCCGATAATATTAGCGATGAGACTCAATCTTCTTATGAGTACGTCATTGCTCTTAGGCAAAAGATCATCGAGGCATGCAAACTAGCAACTTCGTCTTCAGAATTTGCTAAAGAAAAGGCAAGGCAGTTTGCAAATAAGAATAGATGTCTACGACAACTTTGTCCAGGTGACAAAGCTCTCGTTCTACTTCCTTCAAGGGAGAACAGACTTCTAATTGCATGGAAAGGTCCATATGCAATAGTCTCCAAAATTTCTGATGTCGACTATGTTGTCGATATTGATGGAAAGCATAAAACTTTCCACATAAATATGCTCACAGAATTTTATGAAAGACCTGACTATTTGCAGCCTATTTTCCAGGCTACGGACAATTCACAAGCAACTCGTGGTCAGTACTCATCTCTGTCAGTTATACAGGATGAGGAAACTACTTTTTCTGATGTCAATCTTCCTCTTTCTATGGTCCCACTTTATTCTACGGAATCTTGGAAAAACGTGACCGTTTCTCCAAATCTTTCCGCTGAGGAACATCGACAAGTTTCTTCGATGTTGCAAACATTTCAGGATGTTCTTACAGACATCCCGGGACACACACATGTCATAGAACATGACATTGTGCTAACTGATCACAATCCTATCAGAGTCAGACCATATCCAATACCTATTCATTTCCAGTCTCAAGTCGAAAAAGAGTTGGATGAAATGATACGTTTGGAAATCATTGAACCATCCACTTCAGCATACTCTTCGTCTATGGTTATTGTTCGAAAGAAGGATAATAACATTCGCATTTGCGTAGATTATCGCAAATTGAACCAAGTTACGAAGTTCGATGCTGAACCTATGCCTTCATTAGAAGAGCTACTCAATAAACTTTCTAATTCTAGATTCTTTACCAAACTAGATTTGTCTAAAGGTTATTGGCAAGTCCCGCTAACTGAACGTGCCAAACCTTTTACAGCTTTTTCTACACCTAGGGGTTTATTCCAATGGAATTTCATGCCTTTTGGTCTTATGAACGCCCCTGCTACATTCGTACGCATGATGCGGCGAATTCTCGCATATCGTACAGATGTCATAGCATACCTAGATGATATCTGTCTATTCAGTGATTCTTGGGAAGATCACTATTTGGGTTTATACGAATTACTGTCTACTCTTCGCGAGTATAACTTGACTGCAAAACCCTCTAAAGCCTTTATAGGATTTAGCGAGATTTCTTTCCTAGGTCATCGGGTTGGTCATGGTCTTTTAAAGACAGAGGACCACAATGTTTCAAAAATACTTAACATTTCGGTCCCTAAGACGAAGAAACAAGTAAGGAGTCTATTAGGTTTGATTCAATTCTACGGACGATTCATTCCGAATCTGTCCTCCATTATGGCACCGCTTTCTACTTTATTGAAGAAAGGGTCGCCTAATCTGATCCGCTGGTCTAAAGAATGTCAATCCTCATTGGACCAGGTTAAAGCCCTATTTTCATCTCCACCTATTCTTAAGTTACCTACTATTGAGAAGACTTTTGTTCTTCGAAGTGACGCCTCGTCAACAGGGATTGGGGCAGCACTAATGCAGGAGTATTCTGATACTTTGCATCCGGTGATGTATATCTCTAGGAAATTAAACGCTGCAGAAAAGAATTACTCGGTTTTAGACCGTGAGTTATTGGCTATGGTATGGTCTATTCTGAAGTTACAAAGATTTCTTCTAGGCGCACATTTCATTGTGGAAACCGACCAGAAAGCGCTTACTGCTATTCAGAGCAAAAACTTGAAGAGCTCGAGGTCCACTCGTTATGCCATAGCTCTTCAACCATTTCATTTCTCGGTTCGAGCTATCCGTGGTTCGGATAATGTAATGGCAGACATTCTGTCCAGATGTCCACACGATTCCACATGATTCTTCTGTCATATATATATATATTTCCTGATATACAGTCCAATGTTATAATGACATGTTAGTAGATTTTGTCTCACTTTTTTTTTTTTGAGGGAAATTTATAACATTGTACCATGTAATTATCTAAGAAGGCTTAGTTAGTGATATACGGGCCAAAAGATCACTCGGCCACATTTAAATAAATTATTTTCAGGATTGTATTAAGAAATTTACCAGTTGTCTTTAAGATTTGTGTTATTGATATTTTCGCAGCACATCATTGAAGTCTGCGAGTTTATGTCCATTGTGGAACTTTGAGGATATCAAGTCCTGTCCTACATTGGGAGCGGATGATGTCCACATCTTCTTCTATTGAATGTTTTATGTCACCGAAGAGCAACACATGTATTACTTATTAATTACTGTTACTTTATATAATGTAATAATATAGTGCGGTATATTAGTAAATTACACCGCTATTTGCAACACATTGTATGATAACACATAATATATTTAATTTCATATATTGGTATGAGTATAATTTGATTGTCATTATGTTGTTGCCATCATTGTGGCGTGTGTTGGTGGCACCTTCCTGGAATATATCAGCGTATACTTAGATAAATTTTTTCTCTAAGGATCTGAGATATGATCTCAGTGTCGCTCCATGCGTTGAGCTAATTTGTTAGGTATATATCCACGCATCATACGTGCGTTAGGAGCCTAGATTTTTTTTCCGGCTCCAGGATTTAAAAAAAAAAAAATGTCCCATTTTTTTTTTTTTCCAGGGAGGGTGCGGTAATGTTACGCACGGATCATTATTATTTTTCGTTTGTATAAACATTTTTTCATATGTATGATCATTTTTTTGACTGAAGTGTGTATTATGTTTTCTATGGTCAAAGGGACATAATCCGAGTTATCGAGACTACAATTTGTTAGGAGTTGCCTTCTCTTGTATAGAGACACGTTCGGTCTATAATTTCTTGAACGAAGCGTGACCACATCTCCTTATTTGGTAGTATCAGTCAACTATGGTAGATGTCTGAAACCTTTCTTAACGCTTCTTTTCATGACCATAAAAGGCGCGACTGTGTAAGACTTTTATCTCGAATGTTCTTCGAATCGTCTTATTGTGAACGGCAACTCAGAGATTGTCGTTCTGCGCATGTCAAACCGGGAGTTCGTTCTGTGTGTTCCGCCCAGTTGGGGCAGTTTAGAAATGGTTTAAGAAGCGAGCAGACGCAACTGCGTCTTGTGATTCTCTGAGGGAAATACAGTGTCTTAGTGAGTTAGTTAGCTAACTAGACTATTTCCCAGTATTATGCAGCCTGCCTGGAGGCATATGTTCATGGTTGATTTTCCGAAATAAGGTAATTCCTCTTGTATCGAACTTTATGCTATCGTCTAGAGGTTCGTCATTTTGTCGCCTATTTGCTCGCCTGTGTGATGCAAAATGGAGAGGTACTTTGACTAGGATTAAGTCACCGGTATCTGTATACCTGAACTAGTTATATATATATGGGTCGCTCTAGACCAACAAGACTGTTGTCTGTGTTCCAGGATTCGTTATATCAGAGATCACGTCCAAGTCAGATGGTTAGACTTAGGAACATTATAAAGGTCGAGCTGACCTGTAGCCCATGTATGCTATTCACGTGCAGACAGTGAACGGACTTATTGTATACAACTGATCTGCTAGCATCAGAATGGGAGCATTTATTATTATTGTTTATGAACATTGAAGATCTGTAGCTGACACTGTTGCAGAAGTTATAGAAATTATTATTATTTATACAGCTTCACGAACTAGCACTCGATGATTGATGAATTTCTGAATCTATTGAACTGTGATGTCTTATGACGCATATATACAACAGCTATCATTGCTGACTACAGAAATTGTTTTCAATGTGCCATATCATCTTGCTGAACTCGTTAACCATGTTGATGTCATAAGTATCATGACTGTTTTGTGGCGTGCAATAAATGAAAGAAACTTATACAACGAAGTTACCCTTTCTATGACTCTACACGTCATGTTGCCTGTGTGATAACCCATTGAACTGTTCCACTACCACATACACAGCAACATCCTAAATCAGAGAAGACACCTACATCTTACACTTTAACACCAGGTGTCGATAAGGGTGGCAAGTTACCACTTCAGCACAAATCCACCCTTATCACACACTTTATATTACACTAGACATTAGACGTAGCTATCAGACATACTAGTCAAGAATAAGTCGTAATGAGATCATAAGGTGGTAGCAGAAAGGTACCCTGAAAACTCACCCTAATAATTGTTAGACTCAGGGGCCTTCACAGCTGACCTCATTCAGTACAATATAAATACATAACCACAACAAGTCATAACATCTAAACCCACCACAAATGTTTACTGTAGTATTTTACAAAAACATTATTCATGTATGTTTTAAAATCTTATTGTAGGGAAATTTTTTTTCTTAATTCACATTAAATTACATATGGGTGATCAATGCGATGTTTTTGAAAAAAAGATCACTTTCCTATACTCAAATACTTTTTTACTTTGTATAGTTTATAGTTCTTGATCTTTCAAAATTTCATAGTTGTTATAATCATTTTAAAATAAATTTCAACGCCTGTGACAAGTCGGCGCCAGGTGCGCCCAAGAGCCGGTCATACCCACGAGCTACTTGGCGCGAAACTAATGTTCCAAGAGCCAACTGCTGCAGCCGTTTGGTTAAAGACATACAGGGTGGTCCCTGATTTCAAATTTTTACGAGATCCTCCAGATGTTAAAAGCATCAAAGCTTGGTATATAAAGTTTACGGACACTGGCAGCGTCGGTGACATGCCCAGAGCAGGTAGGCCTCGTGTGAGTGAAGAAACTGTGGACGCAGTGCGCACGGCGTTTCAACGCAGTCCTCAGAAATCATCCTATCGTGCCTCAAGAGAACTTGAAATCCCTCGAATATAAGTGTTGAAAATCGCAAATGTTGAAATCTACAAATAGCTTTAAAAAAACTGTTTTAGTTCTGGAATAATTTCCAAAAAACCAAGTGTCTCTGCACAGAATACTTTTTGTTTTTAATTTTTGAAATCAGGGAAAGACTTTATGACCACCCTGTATATCCTCACGTCTGCACACAACACGATATAAAACGAATTTATTTATTGAATACCCCATGTCGTTCACCGGGGGTGGGGGGGGGGGGGGGGTTTCTGAGCAGACAAACAAGGAATATGCCTTCTACATCCTCAGGTATGTCTGTTAGCGGTCTCTCTCTCTCTCTCTCGCTTCTCTCATCGCTCTCATGTAACCACAACTACTACTTCTCTCATAAAGTTAGAGGTCTCTCTCTCTATCTCTCTCTCTCTATCTCTCTCTCTCTCTCTTTCTCTCTCTCTCTAGCTTCTCTCATCGCTCTCATGTAACCACATCTACTACTTCTCTCATAAAGTTAGAGGTCTCTCTCTCTCTCTCTCTCTCTCTCTCTCTCTCTAGCTTTTCTCATCGCTCTCATGTAACCACATCTACTACTTCTCTCATAACGTTAGAGGTCTCTCTCTCTCTAGATTCTCAAATCGCTATCATATAACCACATCTATTTCTCTCATAAAGTTAGAGGTCTCTCTCTCTCTCTAGATTCTCAAATCGCTATCATATAACCACATCTATTTCTCTCATAAAGTTAGAGGTCTCTCTCTCTATCTTCTCTCATCGCTCTCATGTAACCACATCTATTACTTCTCTCATAAAGTTAGCAGTCTCTCTCTCTCTCTCTCTAGCGTCTCTCATCGCTCTCATGTAACCACATCTATTACTTCTCTCATAAAGTTAGCAGTCTCTCTCTCTCTCTCTCTAGCTTCTTTCATCGCTCTCATGTAACACATTTACTTCTTCTCTCATAAAGTTAGAGGTCTCTCTCTCCAGATTCTCAAATCGCTATCATATAACCACATCTATTACTTCTTTCATAAAGTTAGCAGTCTCTCTCTCTCTCTCTCTCTCTCTCTCTCTAGCTTCTCTCATCGCTCTCATGTAACCACATCTACTACTTCTCTCATAAAGTTAGCAGTCTCTCTCTCTCTCTCTCTCTCTCTCTCTCTCTCTCTCTCTAGCTTCTCTCATCGCTCTCATGTAACCACATCTACTACTTCTCTCATAAAGTTAGCAGTCTCTCTCTCTCTCTCTCTCTCTCTCTAGCTTCTCTCATCGCTCTCATGTAACCACATCTACTACTTCTCTCATAAAGTTAGCAGTCTCTCTCTCTCTCTCTCTCTCTCTAGCTTCTCTCATCGCTCTCATGTAACCACATCTACTACTTCTCTCATAAAGTTAGCAGTCTCTCTCTCTCTCTCTCTCTCTCTCTCTCTCTAGCTTCTCTCATCGCTCTCATGTAACCACATCTACTACTTCTCTCACAAAGTTAGAGGTCTCTCTCTCTATCTATCTCTCTCTCTCTCTCCGAACAAATGATATAATATCGAATGTAGGTTTAATGATGATGTTTGTACTTTTCAACATAATTTATTTCATGGTGATACTTAGTTTGTACTTTTCAACATATTTTATTTCATGTTTATAATTAGATACTGTGAATGTGAGTATGCTATTATTTTACCTTTACTAGGTTGAACGGGATGCGCCTCGCCAAAATGAGGCAAAAGTTTTACATTTAAAAAATACATTAATAGGTAAAATGCATGTGAGAATAAATGAAATCAGGATAAAAGACGAGGGAAAGGAAGGGCAGAATGTCAGACTGGCCTGCGTGCCCAATTCTCAACCATTTGAAAATAAAATTCGTTCGTTCGTTCGTTGTCACGAGTGAGTTATGTAAGAGTCTGCCTGAGACGAAAACCGAGTCGGTGCGGTGTCAGAGACACGACAAAGGTCTGAGAGAGGTCTGAGATGATAGAAGAGAAATGGTGTTGATGGCGGATAGTGTGACTTATAGTTATCGAGAGTGAGAACCTATTCTGACTCTCCCCTCGCCACTCAGTGAACTTTTGTTCAACTACTGTCACCCTGCCTCTTGCTATACTAGGAGATAAAGTTTATTACACTACAATGTATCCACATACAACAGTGCGAGTCCAAGTTAAAGAGTACAGGTACAGATAGGAAACGAAATCAGATCCGTTAAGTAATTATTTATTTTATTAACAACAGTAAATGGTAAACTAAGCATGAAAGTCTATCACCACATTAAAAAAGCCTCAATACGATGCAGGTAACGATGTACGAGACACACAAAAACAAGAAGGTTAGTATAAAGATTTGGAACACTCCAGAAAAAACAAGTAGGTTCCACACTCCCACAATTATGGGGGTGAGGGTTAAACTAATAATCCTTTGCTGGAAATCCTCAAATAAAGAGTCCTACCTACTCACACTAATCCCGCTGACTTGTCCCTGTCAGCGACACTGCTAGTAAATGTCACTAACTGTTTCCGGTCCACAGTTTTCTTAAAATCTACCCTCCCCTGTATTAATTTGAATGCACTCTACCCCAAGTCCTTCTTTGTTGGCGCGCGTGCGTTGATGCTCCACTGGGATCAAAACTCTGGTTGGCTGATCGCAAACAGGAACGATTGTCACCCTCTCCGTTTCCTGAACTGCTAATACATCCGTGAAATAAATGCACGCTGCTGTAAATCCAGGTACTCGAGAAGTGCGATGGAAACACTCACTATACAATAGATGCGGAGCAATAAATCCACGTTCTGTATTGGCCCACTACTAATGTAGCAGCCCTAAGTAATAGTCTACAACGTAGCTTGATGGAAAAGAAAACTGGTGCCTATGGAACGGACGCTCCTATTACTTGGCGGTGGACGAATTATTTACATTTTTCCAAGCAAAGGCAATCACCAATGGGCCCGTAATAGGGTGATGATAATAAGCACTACTATAGTTGGTGTGCAACACAGCTGTACATGGGTTGATGACTTCCCCGTTATTCAACGAAGGCAAAGTCAGGCTGATGGCTCAGCGGTCTACCGGAGATGACAGGGGTTGCGGTAACGAAAACATAATCAAACCCTATGATCAACTCGCTAAATTAAATCATAAACATTACAACACGGCACAGCAGATAAACATGGTCGCAATAGGTATAGATAACAAACATATATTCCATCTCCCCCTTTCAGCTGGTCAATTTTGACCTGGTGGTTTGCAGTTTCTTCTTACTCTCCCCTACTCACCGTCCGATCAGCAGACATCAAATAATAAGTGCAGAGCCGGCTTGTTGCAGATTTTGCATAATAATATGAAGACTGGTTTCCCCACGACTAACGCTGGGATGGGTTTTAGGCATGTATACACGGCTGCCCTTCCCCTCTACCTGGCGAGGCGTGACCTTAAAACAAGTAAGGTCGGCTATTGACTCCGGCAGATACACAATTCGCCGACCAGTCTAACTGGTAGCACTGGCGTTTGACACATTTAATAATTACATACAGCATATGGCAACGATAGAAGTCTGCACTAGGAAAGTATTTTAAATGAGTTTAAAATAATCAACTAATATACAGGTGCTTACTTAAATTCAAGTTACTTGTGTGGAAAAAATTATATTTACACGATCCGCCCTAGAGGCCACCAGATTTCGATTGCTTAGGTTAACTTTTTTGTGTGTTAAAGACTCAATTACATAGTTATCCATATATAGAGGAAGCCGCGTATTCCTTTTAATGAACTATATCGGACATCAAGTCACACAACGATTTGGCTCTTGTAACTAGTAGCAGCATAAAATCACAATTCCCTTCTCAAAAAAAAAAAAAAAAAAGAAAGAAAACTGGCTATAACTTTAGATTTTGGGTTAAATGATTGCTGTAATTTACCACATTACTAAAACCGTTTATGAAGGCTTATTCTGACTTATTACAAATCACAAGCACAAATTTATACTAATTACCAAATACTAAACTTGCTTACCAAGACTCTCAGAATCTTCCACTCTATAATAGCAGGGAAGCTGGCGGTAAGTCTTCCAACTTCTCACGGCAGAAATTTTTAGGACTGAAGCAACTAGAACCCAAAAAAAAAGACGATATATATATATATGAGCAACCCTGAGCCCACATCAATAAGGAATCAGCAATTGGTACAGACAGATACCTTCACATACCTAGGAAGCATAGTAACACCAGACGGCGGGGCAGGCAAAGACATCAATATCAGAATGAATAAGGCAAGAACAGCCTTCTTTAGCCTAAACAACATCTGGAAGTCCTCCCAATACAACACGAGCACAAAATTAAGATTATACCAGAGCTGTGTGCTTTCTGTGCTTCTCTATGGTGCGGAATGCTGGAGAGTTACAGAGAAGGAAATATCGAAATTGTCCTCTTTTCACACATCCATGCCTAAGAAAAATTCACCGAATCTTTTGGCCAAATACCATCACTAACCAAGATCTGCTTACTCGTAGCAAGCAAGAGGACATGAACACCATCATAGCTGGCAGACGCTGGAGCTGGGTTGGTCATGTCCTTATAAGAGACCCCGATGCCATCACAAGAACAGCTATGCTTTGGACTCCTGAAGGAAAACGAAAGAGAGGCCGACCAAAAACAACCTGGCGGAGGACTGTGGAGGCTGAGATGCAAAGAATGAACCAGAGTTGGGGCACTGTACGAAGGATAACCACCGACCGAGCAAAGTGGAATCAATTTGTTGTTGCCCTACAAGACGCCACTAGGCGTGATGGCCACTGACTGCTTTGACGGTCGGCGGCTAAGGATCAAAGAAGAAGAAGAAGTGTAATAAAACTACCAAGTTGTACATTTTTGTGTGTGTCAAAATTCGTTATTGTTTTTAATTGTCTAAAAATATGTGTAAATAAGGAGCGGGGGGACGGGTGATCTTGTCATTCCAATGTACTGACCCTCCCTAAGACAATTCCTAGATCTGCCAGTGATGAAAATATAAATATGTAAAATAGGAAGTGACTTTTCAATCACTCTGTATTTATTTATGCCATTTTCTTCCATATTACAACGGGGGCTCGCGTAAAATAGAAGGATCGACATGATGCAACAAGGTCACCAATGATGACAAGAACCAGATCAGTACCAATCTAACAAGAGATGAGGCGGAGATGCTGGCGATGAATAGGACACACCCCAAGAAAATCTGGCAATACCATTATTAGACAGTCCTTGCTTTGAAATCCACAGGACGAGAGAATCGTCTGGAGAAGAAAACTAGGGACAGAAATAAAAATTGGTGAGCATGACATGGACATTAGACCTTAAGCTGATGGCATGTGACAGGATCACGTGGCATACGTTTTTTGTAAGGCCTATGCTCCTTGGGGAATCAGAATGAATGATAGTAATTGCTTTTGTTGATCAGAATCGACATAATTGCACTCCGAGCAAACCCATAGGTGCTCAGTCTCCCTCAGCAAAACGTAGAAGGGTATGCATGCTAATTGTTCCTGTTCGCGCTGGTTGTGTATATCTCTGATGCATCCTCTCATACGTCCATCTCTGCCAGTCTTACACCTAATGCCAAACTCCAGCAGTCTTAGCCTTGACGATTCACCGATTGTAGTGTCATTCTATAATAATAAAAAAAGGTAAAGGATCCCGTTACACGCTGTGACGGACAACTCAGCCGTCCCTGAATTTGTTAGATGATGGTAAGAACCCTCTCATAACATCGGTACCCCTGAAGTTAGATGATATGGTAGATACCTCGTAGCATCAGTGCCCCCAATTATTCTTGTAACTTTTCGTCAAACGGGAATTCCTCCACGTGGGCTCATTAGAAATGCACAACAGAAAAACGTGGACTCATTAGCATGCAACCTTTCCACGTAGATTGTCAACACGTTTGCTGATTAATATGTGGACAGTTTATCTACTGTACATTCTAGTCATCGCATTGATTTAAGGAGAGGTGAAATCACGCCCACGGATATCTCTTGAGCAATCATATGCAGTTATTTTCATTAACTTGGTCAGAACGCCGGCCCAGTGGGGGCGTTGCCGAAATCAAACGGAAGAAGCGGCATGAAATTAAAGACACTGAGGGATCTAAGATTAACGAAGCGAGTCTCTTGCAGGAATTTCACATCTCTGTGTCAACCAGAAAACCGCTCGAAAGGCGGAGCGAACGGGGAAGACGAAGCGGACGCAGCAAACGGGGGATACGGAAAACCAGGGGCGGCATCTCTCTTTAGTCTGGCGGTCAGAACCCCAAAAGTCTCTCTAAAAAGGTGTCAAATTCTAACATGTCCCACTCATCCTACATTCCATTATATACATATACTGACCCTGTAGAAATGCATTTTATCACTCGTTGGCCAGACCTTTACAGAAGCACTAGTTCTATTGAAATCTTGTTAGATTTCCCCCTGGATTTTCATATATATTTGCAGTGAGTTCTATTCTGTGCAAAACGGTATAATATATATTAGTTTCTTGTGATCAGTGGTCTAGTTCATTCATTTTATTTCACTGGATTTTGTGTTAATTTAAATTTATTAAAGTAAACCTATCTCAAACGTTCCAGCTGTAAATTTAATGAAATATCTATTATATTATTTCCCAAGATAATAGATGCTTAAATGCTTTAATTAACTTTTAAAGTCGCGAAGGAATTTATAATTAATTAATTATGTTAAGTCCTATATATAGATGTGTGTTTTAACCACGTGTTTTCTTAATATATATATAATTAAATACGCGAGTGTATATGATAGTCTTAACGGTAAATGTATCGCGCTTTAAAATGTTATTTGATTTTCGGTATGAATTACATGTTTTCTATCTTTCATATAGGGTGATCACAACCTTTGATGCCAGCAAAAACATTGTATAGAGTCATCCAGACTCAGTTCTTAAAAAACCTCCAGAATTTGATGAGACTGTTTTAAATTTAACCTTGTGGCGATCCTATTGGGGTTCCGCTATCTAAAATTACCAGAAACAAAGTAAACCCAAGAGTGACTTTTTTACAGGCCATCATAATTAAACTTAAGCTTTTACTGGAGAAGAACAGTGCCAGGGCTAGATTATTTTACTGATCTACTGTGAAAGAAAATAGAAATCTGCCGAACACTGACTGTGCTTATTTCTTCGCTGGATTTAAAAAAAACTTGAAGTACCCCCCCCCCCTCCCGGTCAGTTGTTGATCTCATGCATTAGGAAATTTACCAGTAGCGGCGGAATCATTGAGACCACACCCCATTTTCACCACTGGATTTGAACTGTGCCATTCCATAGAACTTTCCTTTTTTTACATAACAAACTAAAGAACACTTAAGTTCACCGTCCAGCGATTCCGGGACTATACTAACGCATACACCTGATAATCTGGGGCTGGACACTGGAAAAAAGACACTACCTGTGTCGAGTGTTTCTTTGATGTTTGTGTATATTTCTAGGGAGTGCCAGATTCTACGAATCGGTAAGTGTATGTGAGAAAATGAGTGTTGGCCATCACGCGCGTGCATGAGTGACATGAGATTATTTTGCAACCATTTGTTTAATTTGCCTACCAAGTAAATATTTTACTGTATTCTCTGTATTGTTCTTTAAGTGGGATTTTATAACTCTGTGTATTACCCCCCCCCCCCCCCACTTTCATTTGCTTAGTAAAGGGAAGAACAATTGAGAAATAACAGGAGTTTTTTTCTTCTACCCATACATAATATTGTAACACCTCTATTCAGAGTAATTAAATTTACTGTGGGGTTACCTCATCTATTTTTCTGATAATTACCTATCTTTGGACTGGGTTTATCTCTGTATATTTTTAAGAGGGAAGGGCATAGGGGATACCACTCTTCATAAACCCATCCCCACCTTTGTTAGTTGTATTTTCTGTACCTATGATATTTTTGTTTGTAAACAAATGATACATGTCGTGACTGATTTTTTAATGGAAAATAAACACGTAAAACTTACTTAGTACTGTGTTGGAATACCCAAGCTCAAATTTACCCATATCTGTTTAATATAGTTTGTATTCACGTGAGTCTGTGTGTTTGAAGCACCAAATTGGTGTGAGCGCAAGTGTGTTTGGAAACTGGCAAATAATTGTTTGTCCAGAAGAGTTTTTAAGGAGTAGAATTGAGAGAAAAATTGTCGTAAAACAGTCTGTCCTTACTCTTCACTTCTGTGAATCAACTATTTACTTCTAAAACCCTTACTATCACATAGCCTTCTCCATCATTCTTCACTCTGAACGGGACCACTACTTAGAAGACTTCTTCTCAAATAAATTTACCACACACGCCCAATGAGCATATCGGGAATATGGAGTTAGACCCACATTTTCTTGACCATCGGCACACTAAGGGTGATGTGGTCAGCATCATGCCGGCAGCCTTAACCTTCCCAGAGCTGCTCTGGTACCCAATTTATGAGGCTGGGTCGACCCCAAAGCCGTTTGGGGTCTAAACAATCCCACCTAAACTGGGAATCGAACCACGGACCACCGAGCTAGGAAGCTAGTGCACTAACCACTGTGCGACGTGGCTCCCATTCTCTTATAGGCGATCATTAATTGTCCTCGGTATCTCTTCCTTGCCGATATCCAATTCACCTACCATTGATGCTCTTGAAGACTTGCACACCGGGGGAACAGGGGAGGTTTAATTTCTTATAATATAGGTAATTTTTACAAAAAGTGAGAAATCAAAGGGCGTCGGGGATGAAATATTATACCTAGTAATAAACTCATACATATCGACAAAATAACGACAAAATCTCCCAAAAATCAACACTCATCATCTCCAAAACAATAATAGGGTGGGGTGCCCACTAGCAATACAGACTACCAATACCACAAACAAAGAACACTCTCAATAAACAAAAGAAACAACAAGTTGTAAGTAAAAACACAACAAAAACCACACTAAACACTTTCCTTTTTTGCCTTTTTCTTTACATTACGAGGGCTATAGACAGATGAAAGGATCCGAGGGTACGTGCCCGTCGATAATTGCGGACAAAAGAGATACCAGGGGGAACTACAACGTGTGTTGACAAGAGCGCAAAAATTAGATGTTGTAGAAAATTCCCTGACCTTTTTTTGCCAAAATCACTAGCAAGCAATTTTTTTCTCCCTAACCACAAAATATTGTTTTTATTAGAAAATAATCCTATTTCTTTTTTGTACCGTTATGGCACCATTCACACAGCAAACTGCTCAAGCTGTAATTACCTTCGGTTGCACCCTGTCAAAAATCTCTTACGTGGATTCTTCCTATTACCCGAGCGTCTCATTAAACACCTCAGTTTGTTCTCACTACCAAGTTTAAGAAATTCCCCTCTCCCTGTCTTGCTAGTCATGGTCCTGGGCACGCAGCAAAAAGGCCCTCATATTCTATATTCCCGCCCTCTATGAGTCAAACCGAGTCCTGTTTGTCCGGCGCCTCGGATTCACATAATCTGTTAATTAATCGATTTTGTGTTGTGTTCCTCCAACTATCAACTTTCATGAGGGGCAAAGCACGTACACAACTCCCATATAGGGATGTGGGGAGTAGCGATGGAAAAGGAGAACAGATCCCGACTAGCGTAAATAGCTTTCCTGTTTCCTTGAAGTCACGCCACTTGTGAGCTCAGTCCTGTAGCACCCGTGGGGGGGTGACAAGGTTGCCGGGGCTTGTGTACTGGAAATCTTCGTGACTGAGTTAAAAGGTGCTCATTCTCCTATCCCTTCGACTCCGATCCTTAGTTGACGTCAATACTGGGCTTTTGATCCTCCTCCTCGCTGCTCCCTTCCTAAGAATTCCTGTACATCCTCATTAGTAGTCAAGTGCAGATGGTGTAAATAGCCAATATGTGTGCAAAATGCGTGTGACAAGGATGAAACAGCACACTTTGGCCATACCACTTATCTCATGCTTCGTGTCCCGCTAACTTCCACCGTCACCACGACCTATCTTCGTGAGGTCGAGGTAATAATGTGGCACGCAACTGCAAGAACCTTATTAGGCCAGCTTCGACACATCATAGCCTCAAGGACGGACTTAATCTCTCCACGAGCAGTATCCTGTATTTCGTGAACACCGATTGCTCCGCGTGTTAACCTCAAGTGCCCGTTATCCCCCAATGGTGAACCGTCTATCACGGGGGTGGGTGGCAAATAGCTCGACCATTTCCCCCAATCATTACGAGCCTTGTAGGGGGGCCCGGCCAAATTTAATGCGGGGCATTGAGCTCCCGTGTGAACAGACTCACACGCCCATGCGCGGTATTGGTCTTACTAGGCTGGTAAGTTCTAGTTTCCTCTCACAACTGTGCCGTATATCGCTATTAATAATCAAAACACCTACGTCTTATCTTCCAATCCTTCCTTAACACTTCGTAGATATACAGCAATAAACCAATGGTCCGCAAATTTGGAATAGCCCGTCACCTGGTATCTTCACCAGCGAAGATTAATTAAAATAGAACTCACAGTGCCTCATTTTGCAGAGAATAATTTCCGGAATCACCTGGAGACTTGTTAAGGATGACATATTTCATACTTCCCCGTTGCGCACAAAATTCGTTCCCTCCAAAATTAACTTCCCGACTCCCCGTCTATTTCTGGGACGCCGAGGCGCCTAGACACTAGACGTTGACTAACGGCTGCGCACCAGGAAACAGTAATAAATAGGTATTTTCAGATAGTTGATTTAGGAGAATAACAGTGGTACTAGACACTATCACGGGTC
>JAMPIV010018941.1:0-109104 GCA_024509875.1 Oreohelix idahoensis
ATGTAAAGTTCTGTTAAATAGAATATTCGGATGTCAAAGTAATTTTTCAGTCCCCAACTCATATGTTGGTGCTCGTTTCAGCAGAAGTTCTGTCTTAACAGCGCCACACTCTCACAGGAAGACGCAGTTTACAACAAACGAGTGCGTAGATCTATGAGACGGCTCAGTACTCTTTACTCCTCATACTCGGGGGGCGAAGCTATGGCAGTCAATCTGATATTGGACCTAGATCGAATCTCACGAGCACATACACATGCAGCGACTATTATTACTTTTGCCTGTATGTTATACACATACTCTTCTCGTTATATTCATTCTTTTTTTTTTTCTCACGAGCGGAACACAATTCTAAACATCATTCTTAGTACGCGTGTTTACACAGCTTTGCTGGAGTTCTGATGAAGCCAGTACAAACTTCCGTATCATACCTAGACATTAACCGAAGGGTGGCGCTATGCTGAAAATGGGATAATTTATATGTTTAGATGTGATTAATCAATTAATAAGCCAGTTTTAAGAAGAATGAGGTAAAACCAAAAACTAAAGCTAAACAAAAAAAAAACTATAATATAAATCACAGGATTTCCCTTCCACACAAATCGAGAACACAATTGTTCAGACGACACAATTTACAATAGTCAAAAACTCTTTCTTATAGAGAAGCTGCTATCAGAAGTAGTGAGCTGCGACAAATGACAATGAATTCGACATATGTTCTAGTGAGGGATGGAGCTTAAAACATTCAACAATAGATCAATCTAGAAGTAAACATACTATGATTACTGTAGCGTCCGACACACTTGTTAAAATACATGTACAACAATCACTCCTTATATTCAAAGCAATATTAGTAGAGATCTACAAATTGCATTTCTACATTATGCTGCACTCTGTGTGTTTCAATTACACCCATTGGGCATGGAAACAGAAAATGTACTGGCCCCTCCCAAAAAAGGTGGACATAAAGTGTGGTTAGATGAAAACTGGAAGATGTAGTTATGACAATTTATGGAGGATCTGTAATGAAAGACTCAAACTGATCACATATCATTCTACAACCGTCTAAAATTTGATGCAGTTGTTTCATCTGTGTCCCGAGAACACAACGACCATCACAACCAGCGTTCAACATCGGACCCTATTTAACTTTCCGCCTTTTTCATCAGCTTTTCCCTCTGAGGAAATGAAACAAGCAATTCGAGCATATTTGTAATTATTATCAAAGGAACACAGTATTTAGACAGGAACGCAAGATTAAATCAAAATCAAGTTAGCATTACATTGTCCCCTGTAGGTTCCGCTACATCCTGTACAGCTTCATAAACTAGTCTAAATGCCTACAAGAAAACACATAACTGTATTAATTATAAATAAAATTTTTTTCATTTGTCGAATTTCTAACAATAACATTTGTTGACCTGGTGGGTGGTGTAATTGTAAGAGACCTCACAATGACAAGAACAAAATGCTGCACTATGTGATATAATTCCATAAGCGTTTATGAATATTTAAAAACATTGTCAGTCACCTCACTTTCTTACACTCTCCTTCTTACAACAGGCAGAACAAAAAGTTTCCGTAAAATAATAAACCCACTAAATTAAACTTCCTGCCACTTAAAAGTATTTCCCAAACACTGGCGTCAAACTATGAGATAACTCGGTACAACAACCACAAAGATGATACAGTTAGTTGAAACAACTCAATGATTAGATAAAAAATCGAAACAATCTAGGCATTTACAACACAAAACATTACAATACAAACAGTGTATGCCAATGCTTGGTCATCAAACAGACAGGGCAAAGCGGAAAATGGATCGATGTATAATAAGATAGATAGAAATAGATGCCGTACGTTTAGTACTTGTAGGTAATACAGTATTTTGCGAAGTGCACAGACTAGCGATAATCAGACCACATAGGTACGTAGTCGATTCAGCTGATAATAGCACAGAATAGCTAGACAGACCCAACAGACATTTAGATAGGGAACCAAACCACACAGGCAGAAACCGAACCAGATAGAACGTGTACGGATTTAGACAGTTTTCATACCGATAATCCTAATGAAATGGTAATCAGGCAAACATACCAGATAGACAACACTTCATAGATGTAAATATAAGTACACAAAAGCACATAGAGCTAGATAGATAAATAATAGATTTCTAGAATAGCAATAGTTATTATGATGCGAAATAAATAGATCTGAAAGATAGATAGATAGATAGATAGATAGATAGATAGATAGATAGATAGATAGATAGATAGATAGATAGATAGATAGCTAGATAGATAGATAGATAGATAGATAAGATAGAAGATGGGCAGGGTAGGTAGTAAGATAGGTAAGAACCCTGTATGGATAGGACCGTCAGGTTAGTTAGGTAGGTAATAGACTGATAATAGATACATATCAAGATAATAGTTAGATAGATGTAAAAAGATTTTCAGATTAGTGGCCGGATTATATGTTGATTTACGGGAACTAGAGTAGATTTTAGTTATAGGATCGCCCTTAGATAGCAGGATAGAATAAAAACGACCAAACATATTAAAGTGTTTCTGGTTTTATTCAACACTAATACGTAACAACCAAATGCCGGAGTCTATGGTCTCATCATTTAGTCCATGGCGTTTAATCTATTTCTGCATTAACATTGCCTGGGGAATCCTTGGTTCAGTACTGTACAAGTAAAAGAACTTCTTCAGACTGACAGTAATAACAATGGGTTAGATCAACCTCTGCAAAATTATGTAGGGTATACACATTTGAAAATGGAAACACCTTGTACATCATCTATGGGTAAACTTCACAGTAATGTCCATGTATGTGAACAGTACCACATCAAAACCTGAGCATAAGTAATTGTTGAAGGCCATAATCTCCTTGGGTGCTGTTTACGGCCTGATCCAGGAAGTACTCGATGAAGACGACATAGAATCGTCATTAGTCCTGTACATCATCATGTTGGCAATGACGTAGATAAGTAGCATGGTAGGGACCTGAAGCATATA
This sequence comes from Oreohelix idahoensis, assembly GCA_024509875.1. Taxonomy (NCBI): domain Eukaryota; kingdom Metazoa; phylum Mollusca; class Gastropoda; order Stylommatophora; family Oreohelicidae; genus Oreohelix; species Oreohelix idahoensis. Next base: position 3,021 of record JAMPIV010018941.1, read on the forward strand.
AGGATTGTGGTGTCTACGAAAATACATACAGGGTAAGTAAAATTGAATGCGCTTCATCAGATTTCACTAATACTATGTCCCAGCTTCCCAAAAACAAAAAGTTTTGTACATTGTTACCGGATGTTAACTATAATGTCAATTGCCAACAAATGAAATTTAAAAGAAAGTGTCAACTACCGAAATGTTACACAGCTTGTATAAACAGGAGCTAACGCTAGTTCGTGTTTAACCCTGACAATGTTATCCCGCAGATAAGTCAAGCGTTCAAACATTCTGCTAATTGGGACATGCTCAGCAGTAGTAGTGTAAAATTAGTAGTAGTAATAGTATTTGTTGTAAGTAAGTAGTAGCCAGCAGCAGCAATGAACTACAGTATCTGCATTTAGAACCTGTAACCTAAATTGCTTATGGTGCAGTTTGTGTGTAATTAACGTTTCCATCCATTCAAGGTTGTGGAGTCGGCAAACAATTGTCCCACTACGACTCCTGACATTTGAGAAGTCTCACTCCGACTACAGATTTAGCAGTCATATGGCATATCAATTCAGAGTAGGAGTCCGGACAATTTTACCGACTCCGACTCAACTAAAAATAACTAATTCCACTACTACGACTCCTTGACTCCGACTCCACAGCCCTGTCTCCATCATACCTCTCGGTCACTGTCTGTATCCAAATATGTAGCGTCTGTTTCTTCTACATTTGTGTCACGGCGCCTCTTCTCTTTGTGTATCTCTGACCATATCGTATATAAATTTTCCCTCTTGGAGGTCCCCATGTCTTGGCCTAGTTTATTCCAGAGCGCGACTAGGTAATTATTTGTCTGCCCAATCAAAACAATTTCTGCTTTATTCCTATTGCTTGTAATACAGTAAGCTAGCGCGTATTTTTATAACATTCTGTCCGTGGTGTTGTTTTGTCAATACTGATGGATCCCATCTCATTGTAACATCACCGGCAAATGAAGAGGCTTGACTGATTGGCAAGGAAGTGTGGAAAGCTACCTCAGCCTGATGCATGTATAACTTTCGAGGAGGTAAAGAGTTTTTATCAGAATCAGATACAGAAACAAATGGGATGCAGGGCATCCAGGTCACGTACAAAATGATGCATACTACCAGCTAAATAGAAGAGAGCACGTGTTAATCTTCAGTTTCCGCACGGGCCACAACAGATTGGGATACTTTCTATTCAACAAGGTAAAGATAGGAACTACCGATGAGTGTGTAACTGTGGCACTGATCTGATAAAATGACTGCTGAACATCTGCTTGAAAGATGCCAAACATATATTTAGAACAGAGAAAGCGCATATAACCGATACAAGTACCAACCGTGGACAAGCTCTACGGAGATGCAGATAGCCTCAAGCTGATTGCTGCTTTCTTTGAAAACTTTAAGTAGACGATGGAGAGTGTACGAAGAAGAAGATATATTAATGTTTTTTCCTCTTTCCCATGATGTTAGAATGTTCATAAACTTTTTGCTTTACCGTGTACTATCTCTATGTTTAGTTACAGGCTAAGAGAACGTAAGAGACTAAAACTGTGAAACACACTGTACGAAACGCATTCTGGTAAAATTTAGACTGATGCTAGCAAAAGCCTTTTTAGCCTAAACATACATCTGGAAGTCCTCTCAATACAGCACAAGCACAAAATTAAGATTATATTCAGAGCTGTGTGCTTTCTGTGCTTCTATATGGTGCGGAATGCTGGAGAGTTACAGAGAAGGAAATGTCGAAATTGTCCTCTTTTCACACAACATGCCTAAGAAAAATTCACCGAATCTTTTTTCCGAATACCATCACTCACCAAGATCTTGCTTACTGGGAGCAAAGCAAGAAGACCATGCACACCATCATAGCTGGCAGACGCTGGAACTGGGTTTGGCCATGCCCTCAGAAGAGCTCCCGAAGCCATCATAAGAACAGCTATCCTTTCCACCCCTGAAGGGAAACAAAAGAGAGGCCGGCCAAAAACCACCTGGCGGAGGACTGTGGAGGCTGAGATGCAAAGAATGAACCAGAGTTGGGGCACTGTACGAAGAATGGCCGCCGACCGAGAAAAAAAGTGGAATCAATTTTGTTGTTGCCCTACAAGACGCCACTAGGCGTGATGGCCACTGACTGCTTTGACGGTCGGCGGCTAAGGATCAAAGAAGAAGAAGAAGAACGTAAGAGACTAAAACTGAAACACACTGTACGAAACGCATTCTGATAAAAATTTTAGACTGATGCTAGCAAGGGCCATAACTTTGTGAAAGAACAAGAAAAATAACATGACATCATATTTGGACAGAATCGGTAAAAAGATTTTTATTCTTAATTAAGTTAACCTCCGCAAGATGATAGTACGACTTTTGGTCCTTTAACATCCTGTGGTGGATGACTGCTGTGTGTTTGCTACACGGTAGGTTATTGCTTTGATTAAAGCTGTTTATGTTTTCCTGCTCCACCATACACTCACCAACCATAATCCCATCCAACTTGACATACACCACCTAAATAGTTACCCCACCAGCAACGAGTGATTTAACAAGTCCCCCAACAGTTATTTTCTACGACACATACCATCAATTACTACTAAAGCGTTCTCATCCCTCGTGCAAACTCCGAGCATTTTATTACTCACCTCATCTGATCATAGCATAACATTCTTCATATCCAGTCTCTCCCACTAGTATCCTTCCTGAAGTTCTCTCTTCTTTTTTTATTTTCAGCGCTCCCCCCATTATACTTTCCACACAATACTACCTGTGTAGTCATATACAATCAACTGTGTCGTTAAGTTTCCTTGTTCGTATGTGTTTGTTACCCGTGCCTGTCCTATACAATACATAATTTAAACTGCTGAAAATAATAGGTTTATAGTTTACCATCATACGATAAAATAAAAGAGAAAGCATGTTAGAAAGCACAATAGCATGTTGGTACAACTGAAACGAAATATAAAAGTAAAAAACTAGATGCTAAAAAGAGCACCATCAATGGTAATAGGCCACGAGGATCCACCACAAAAAAAAAAAAAAAAAAAATAATCATATCTCGAAACTGGACTCACAGTTACACTGACTGTTAACCAAACCTACTCTCTAGAAGTTGTTACACGAAGTGCACACGCACTAACACAGACATAATCAGAGGACAAATACTGGTGCAAACCACAGTACAACAATTTTAAATAATACGCAGAGCGCTACAACCGCCACAGTCTTCCTGCTATCTTCCACTGGGACTCGACTCACACCTCCAGAACGAATACGGTACACTACGTACGAGAAATGTGACTGCTTTATGGGACAAGAAGGGGGCACATCTACGCGCAAGGACCAGCAGACATGAAACGCAAATAATTATAGTGTTAGGTTAACAATTACAATTCCAATTCCTAATCAGAGAAAATTACATGTAATAACTCGGACCTTCCTGGATCTAATGGTCTATGAACCTGAAATGATAGGTCTCATACAATAAACATGACCCAGCTATGCCAATACTTGGATGACTTTTTTCAACAAAGATCACCTACACTCGCCAACAACATTTAGATCATAACTTATGCAGGAACGACGACACACAGCTGAAGATTTGCGAACTACAAACAAAGGATTGCCTCTCAATACTATTGTGTATGATGTAGAATTGACCAATTGTTTTGTTTTTTAAACAGTGACCCAAATGAATATAGTATACAGTTACCTAGCAGCAGGTTGTATGTATTGTAGGAACTCTCAATATTGTATTAGGTAAAATCTATGTTACTGAACCTGGATGAATAAGAGGCAATAGACAATCGATATCAAAACTACCATGTTGACACACTCATAGACATTGAGAGCCATAAAACAGCTGCGATTTTGCTAACAAAATTATTTAACTTACTGATAGTTTAGCGTTCTCGTAGGTCTTCTACGGGCTTCACCAAAGGCTATGAGTTGAGTGCGTTGGAGATTGAGATTATTGTTCGAGTGTCCAGTTTAATACCCAAAGCTGGATGGAATGCACAACACCAATCGAGATACATCCGTCCGATTTGAATTTTCATACACAATAGTAGCGAGCTGCATTGCAGAGTGTCTGTTAAGCTTTTTAAGTAACTGAGACACGATGCGTACAATACACCAATGTACTGAATAGCGGTAGGCAAATAACTCCCCTCCACAAGCCAACCACAACCATTTCATACCTTACCAGTTGTATACCATACATCGCGTTATATCCAACCGCACATGCTCATTTTTCACAGCCCCCCTGGCTGCCTCTCATCGATTAACAGTTCAGCCACCCATAACACACAGCACTTAGCCACCAACACATCACCCATGGAATACAAATTGACCATTACGAAAATGAACACATCTAAGACGAGACCTTACAAGAAGGAACGTAAGTATTAGGTTGTCTTGTTATCCAGCATAAACTAACAGCACTACTTAGCTTGTTATAATGAGATCATCAGATCATCCACGATCTCTAGCAGTAGAGTTATGGAAGAGGAATCTTTAAGGATGGTCACATACTAGCAGATATCCAACCAGGAGAGAAGCGTTTTGACCTGATTTTTCTAACAGCTAAGACACCGTGGTGCCACAGTTTTAAGTAATGATGTAACTAAGAGTTGACAGTGTAGCCAGTTCCTGTGCGTAAGAAAACAATTTCCGGTGACTCTAAACTCATGTAAACCCTACATAGAGATCTCTGTTTGATCGCCCGATTACCGCACATATTACAACAGTGTCGCGGACCACATACACAGACCAACAGAATCAACTAACTTGTCCACATGTATATAGCGACAATGACATACACGACTTCACTTTAGCACCTGTTCGACACTTGAATTAGAACTTACTGTCCCATGTCTGTGTTCAAGAGAGTAATTACTTGGGAATGTTTTGCTATTTAATTGTTTAGGGAACTCATGTCATTGTGATTTGTGTGTGATATTACAGTGATATTGATATACATGGGCTGCCACAGCGAGGATAGGAAAACTACTACTGAGTAACTCAAAAAATAAAAAAAACACTCTCAAAGAAAAAAAAAAAAAAAACTATGATAAGTATCATCCCGCGTCACAAGCAACGCCAAAAACTAAGCATCTTACACTCTTACATCCGTATTGTATCTGTACATGTTCCGGTTTGGAATAGTAATATACAGTGTATTGATATTAACTATAGCCTACAATTACGGCCTGATATTTCTTACAAGGACATGATTCATCATTACGAATGTTAAGCTACAACAACAAGTTTTGTTATTCTTACAGATTCACCAACGAAAAAGTTTAACCCGATACATTAGATAATTATTTTGCGACTTTCTTGCGCGACATCTTCTCCGCCAATTCACAACCACCTCACAGTTTAACACAACAACAAGATTCTATATGCAACCTTAATTTTGCACTAACACAACATTTAAGTACAAGAAGATTATTTTTGATATTCTTAACATTGATTCACAACCAAAAGTATAGATAGAAGGACAAACATAGTAAAGAAGGAGATTTTCTTTACCAAGTTTCCGACAATGAAAAGAAGAAGATTACTGTGTACTGAAACATTTCGAACTTTCTTTTAGATTCAACACTGTTCTCACAATTTTTGTTTTCTAGCACCAGAGATAACCACGGACTGTTCTCACTACTTTCCGTTTTTTTTTCGTACTTAAGGATCCGCTGTTATGGTACAAGCTATCCTGCTGGATAATAAGTAGGGAAAGAGCACAGAACCTGTACAGATCTTGGCGTGGATCAAATAGAACTGATCTGCGAATCTGGGAGGAGAACATAGACTCCTAAGGGTAACAGATGTATATCTAACGTTACTTTGTTGTGGTTCTCACACAAGGAGGTGAAATGTGGAAATATGGACAATTACATTGGCACAAGAACATTGATTTCTTTTCCCCCTTAAAATATTTTCCAAGACAAATCAGGCCAAACTTATTTGGTGTGCTTTTGAAGTATGAAAGAGAATGAGGAAATGTGCGACTCTTGGAGAGTACATGCGGAAAAAAAAAAAAAAACGAAACGACCAAGACACAAAACGATGTAAAAATAAGCAAAAGATATGAAATAAAAAGAGTGGAAGACATATTTGGTAAGTAGGGTGCACATGAATTGTGAACGGTTAAGTAATAAAAGTACATTAAAAATAATTGGACAGCAAACAGAAACTTGGAGCAATATTCAAATGTGTTAACAAAGGTACAAACAAGGATGATGAAGATGTAACACGTTAGGTTTGAGAACGCATAGAAAAATAAGAAAAGTTAAGGCATAAAATACGACCTTCGTTATGTTCTCTTACATTTATAATATTATAGGTGAGAGTGAGAGGGACAGACATGAAATGAGAGAGAGTGGAGAGAGAGGGAGAGGAAAGAGAGAGAGGAGAAGTAAGAGTGTTTTAAACAAGAAAATAAGACCTACTTGCGTCAAGTTGCCCTAATACCCAAGGGAGACTTTTTTGATTGGTCCGAACTTGTTTAGAGGATGGTCCGAGTGAGTCACTGTTGTTGACCCATTGGGGTATATTTATTCATGGTAAGAATTGACATGAAACTGTTAGCATCACAACAGGGCCGCTGTTTAGCATCTATCTTGAGCACCGTAATACATAATGCTCATGTCAGACATTACAAAACCTGATCCATCCACCGAAGCAATATAAAAACATGATTTGACTACAAATTAAAGGGTGTAAAACCCATACTCTAGAAGCGAGGCTTCTTTCTTAAAAAGAATGCAGTAATGACACGCATTTGCTTGAATTGAGCACGTTCAAGTAATTCTTGCGTGCAGGTAGAGTTCTACTTCCGCTAGCGGGGTGGTAGGAATACACTAGATCAGAAATGACAGTGGAGTATAGTGAGGTACTCAGTGTTCGTGGTGGCAAGTGTGGTTGTGGATTAACCAGTGTGGTATGGTTACAAGTGTTTTGTGGTTTACATGTGTTGTGGTTACAAGTGTTTGGAGGTTACATGTGGCTGGGGGTTAATTGAGTTGCTGGTTACAAGTGGTTTGGTTATTATTGTGTTGTCTGTAACAGAGTCTGCGGATGGCTGGACCTTTATACATGCGTGTCTTGCCTCGCCACACAGTTACCACCACTGCGACCTACGCGAGCAAACTACCAACTGTCACCTCGGTCTCACAATTCACTCCTGCGTTCACGGCCTTCTATACTAACCCGCATTCCGCTAATCTTCTCACAAATCACGCACCCCCACCCAACATTGTGTTACATGTGATGAGTTACAAGTGTTGTGCGGTTACAAGTGTGGTTTTGTGGTTACAAGTGTTCGCGCGGTGACTACAAGTGTTGTGGTTACAGGTTCATGTTGTGGTTAACATGGGTTGTGGTATACATATTGGGATGGGGTATTGGAGGGCGGGTTTACATTTGTTGTGGGTTTGCCGGGGGGGTGGTTACAAATGTGCGGGTGGTATTGGACAAGTGATTTCTGGGTTACATGTTGATGTGGTATTTGCAGAGTGTTCTGGGTTATATGTGATGTGGTGTGTTGACAAGGTGTTTTGTGGTTTACAAGTGTTGTGTTACAAGTGGAGTAGTGGTTACAAGTGATGCCCGGAAGTTACAAGGTGTAGTGGTTACATGTGTTGTGGTTTACATGGTTTTGTTGTGTTACAAGTGATGTGGTTACAAATGTTGTGGGTTACAAGTGTTTTCTGGTTACAAGTGCAGTTGTTGTTACAAGTTGTTGTGGTTACAAGTGCAAAAATTGGCTCAGCGTCCATTCACTAATTACTGTAACAGCAAGGCGATGGGCGCCGTCTGGTTGGTCACTAGGTTCGATTTCCCGGTCCAGCCTATCACTTTATATTTTCCTTTTCTGTTGTCGAGTGCCATCCTTTTATGTCACAACGAGTTGAACATGTTAATTACCTTTATGGTTATTTATTTTACTTATTTATTTACTATCCGCAGGACTCTGGTTGAGATTATCCTTCATTAATTTGGTTACAAGTGGCGTGGTTACCAGTTTATCGTGGTTACAAGTGCCTATGAGGCAGCCCAAGCGCTGTTATGATCTACTCAACAAAAATACAAAAAAATAAAAAAACCTGCCTTGATAAAATCAAGACTTGTTTCAGGGTTGGTTTTAGGAGTATTTTGAATTTGGAATAAATCCAACCGTATATAGTTTTATCTCTGCCGCAAGATCTGCTCCCAGAAATCCCATCATCAGAGCCATAGAAAGTTAAAAGTAAAATGTTTTATCGAAAGTTAACTTCATTTTAAATAATTGTAATGTTTCCTATGGTGAGGTTTCCATATCTTTATCCTTACCTTCCAAGATTGAAAGATATAACCCATTATTTACTCGGTCGTTTATCATTTATCCTTACTGCACATGCGTTTCAATAGCGACTTCCGCGTCTGCAAAAATTTAGAAAATAAAGTAAACAAATAAAAACATAAAATGTAAATGATTTTTTTTTCCTGCCTCGCTTAAAAGTGCTTTCGTAAAGCAAAGATGTCGGTAACTCGGGTAATGTGCCATCCCTCTCCAAGACAATAGAATAGAAAAGCTTGTAAAAAAACCTAGAATTCTTAGATCACTGCACTGATGTATAGAGCACATTCATCTGGACATGGATTAATTTTAAATTATAGAAAAATTTATAACAAAACGACCAATATTGACGAGCGTATGCCATGTGTATCTTCAGAAGATTAAATTAAATTAAAATTCCTTCTTTTTTTCTAAATAGGAGAAAGAATGAGAATATAAGAAAACAAACATCCTCAACCTTTTGATCAATAATTTTACTTCTTATGACATTCTGAAGTCAATTATTTCACGAATTCTTTATTGCCGTTACAATTCTCATTGCTTGATTTTGGAGTCTGCTGATTTTATCGAAGTCTGACTTAGCAGCTGCTGCCCGTGCTGTAATGCCATACCACAGGACTGGTCTCACTCGTACTGTTTATAACGCCTTTAGAACTCTCTCATCTGCACCCCAACTGTTGCAGCAAGTTTTTTTGCTTTCATAAAATGCTATTCTTTGCTTCCTTTTCTCATCCGGTTTTTTCGTCAACGTGTCTTTTCAAAGTCAGACGGCAATCAAACGTAATACCAAGGTAGTTTGAATCGTCATTTAATGTAGATTTTCTCCGCTTAGCACTAAGTTTTGAGCTCTTGGTTTGTATTCGTAAAAGATTATCACTGTGTATGTTGTTTTCCCTTCATTTATCTTCATGAGCCATGGTTTTGGCCCACTATTCCAGTGATGTTAATGCTTGCTGCATCTGCATGTTTTGCAGTAGTGATATACTCTCCAGAGATCCACAAGGCTAAATCATCTGCAAAGGATGCATTGGTGTTTTATTCTTGGAATATTTTTTCTGTTACGGAGGGTCATTTATTGTATGCAAGGAACAGATTGCGAGGTGATAGGACCCTCTTGTGGGACCGAGTGCCTGCTCTAATATACACTTTTTACTAGTCTTTTCCTTGTAACTGTACTCTGGCGGTTCTGTTTTTCAAAGTAGTGGCCAATCCATTTGTGTAACATTCTCCCATAAACAAGGTCTGTACAGTTTTGACTTTCAATCTCTCTTTCCATACTATTATCAGAAACGTTTTTCCCAAATCTACCCAAACCACTTTAGAGTGTTTGTTTTGTTTTTTGTTTTTTTCTTTTCTTGGAAGGCATCTTCGATTTCCAGAGCTATATAAGTGTGATCTGATCTTCAAGATGGATTTTGATGTTGCCAAAATCCTCCTTGTTGAATGGTTAAATTGATGTTTTTGTTTTCTCCAGGTGCCACATCAGTCTGGTATTAATCATACGCTCCATCAGTTTTCATACACAGCTTAAAAGGCTGATTGGTCTGTAACCATTTGGTTCTTACAGATCATTGTCTTTCGTTAGCATAGGTATCAGTATAGCCGCATCCTTCCATGTTTAACTTTCCATATCGTTATCGGGGAAAATTGCTGGCGAGAGAAAGATAGAATAGGACCTCTGCTCCAAACATTCAATGTCCTAAGAAGGTGAGGTTCAATAAAGAAGTAGTAACATCACTGTGTGTAAGGCTTTTGCGCACATGCGTATTGTCAATCCTTTGCTTGAAGTACAGCTGACCGCATTTATAGCAACATATATATATATATGGAGACCGTATGTATCGTCTGCTCATTGCGCAGCCGAACGGTCAGTTTCCTCCGTGCTTTTCAAAATGTTCAACAGACTTGACTATACGTGCCTTTTCTATATATGTACCCGTGGTGTGAAGTGTTATTCGTATAATTTCCATTGGCTTTATTAATGAGAATTTGGTCGCCACGATCTATTAAGATGTAACTTTTCTATAGGGCCGTCAATGTTACAGCGTCACACTGAAGTATAGTGACCGCGGTATTATTTGAGGTGAATTCATAATCAATTGCAGCACATATTTTTTACATATACTGTTGTTCAGTCATATACCAAATCTTGACGATGCTATCTCTTTACGGCCAGAATTGAGATTTATGAACAGTTATGCCTCTTTATGTTTGTGTTTCGCGACGATAGGAGACTGACATGAGGAACTTAATGAATGCAATCTAAGTTCATACCTATTATTTATTAAGGCTCGAACTAAGAGTAGGAGCAGTGTGTCAATGAAATTTGGATGTTAGGACCAGTTCATTCACCAACTCGAGTGATTTTGTTTTTTTTATCCTACGTGTATGGTACTATCTAAAATAGGGGGGGGTGAGATGGGGTTGTGTGTCCGTGTGCCATTCGACTAGAACGTATGCGTAGCTGGAATCGTTCGTTTTATGACCCCAACCTATGGACGGCACGGCAATTCGCTTGAAACGATTAGGCAACGTAATGAAGACATAACCACCATAGCCTGGCACCAACCTGTTTCACATATTTAGCACCACAAATCACACTACCTACAGGCAGTTACTACGCGATATAACATTCAATATCCCATGACATAAAATCCCCACTTATACACGAACATCAGGTATCAGTCTGTATGAGCAGGGCAGTTTATTAGCGTGTCATGGACTGAGATATTTGTTTTTTATTGGGTACATTTGACTTGTACATCAACCAGGCCAACACCATACCCCGACGGAAAAAATTAAGAAACCCTGCCCGTCACCACCCCACACATTGATCATTCCTGATACTACTGTACTTAATATCGCTCCCATATCTCGAAGCAAACTACCATTCTCCTGCGAATCTTCGGTTCTTATTTTTATATAGCCAATAACTTTACCTCTGGCATTCGGCGGCATGGGGCTTCATTGAAAATCGATGGTTGGCTTGGGAGGGAGAATTAATATGACTGTGAAGCGAAAATTTTTTCTGCCTCGATCATCCGAGGCTGCAAAGCTACAACTAGTCAAATCATTTGAAGTATGAAGATTATTTGAGAAGAAAGAATCACGTTACAGCCGAGTCCCAGTGGAATACTACTATGCACTAACTTAACACTACTCTAGTACATTAAATCATTGTTCTTGAAGTACATGATAATTTGATCAGGCTGCCTACTGATACATGGACAACCCGCCTGTTTTAGTGAAATGTTTTCAAGGCCCAAACGTTATCAAGGTTGAACTTTTCTGCGAAAGAAAACTAGCAAAGAAGGTCGTGCCTTCATGCTCTATATTGGATATTCAGGTGAACAACATTATTTATCGCTCTTGAACCTGTGAATGTGCACCTTGCTTAACCTCGCTGACCAACCTGTCCCAGGAGGAACTGCTGTGGCGATTGATTGCACCATCTTGGGCCCCAAGCTAATTGGCTTTAGAATGTGCAATTTTTTGTCGTGAAACTGTAGCTTAAATTGGCGGGACTGGGGGAAGCTCTTTCATATTACCTTGCATCGTTATAAAATCTGTAACTCCTTTCTCGTTTACATTTGTTGTAGTCTCACTCCCTAGTGTTTTTCGGATGTTGGAGGCAGTTCGGTGCCAAAAGAAGGTATCAATCGCATTGATCTCAGAGGAGACCTTCCGACCGACCGGATGTTTCGTCGTGAGGTTTGCTTGATAAATGTCCATCATTGGAATATCCGTCTGAAATTCGCCCGTGCTACTTGGTGTCCTCTAGATTTGGTTTCTTGCTTCAACTTCAACCACTGTCCCCTGTATATGTGTACCGTCTTTGTGTTTCTGTGTCGTTGTCAATGTAAATAGAATATTTCTACTTTAGGTTTACATGTAATCTCTTTTGCTTCGTAATCCCTATGGTACTCTGAACTAGTGTCCTTTGCTGTCTTCTTAAGTTATATAGGATACAAATTTTATTGTTTACTACAAACACCGAGTCTGCGTCTCTGGTCCTAACTGTCCTTGACTGAACAAAGTAAGTAACGTGTGTATTCCAAATTTTCTCTGTTATTTTCCTCTCTTTAGTTATTGCGACATTTAGTATTCCTCGTTTCTGTTGCTTACTGGGTAACGTCCCCGTTATTGATCTCCTTATGTTGAGCTTTTTACCTGCCTCTCAAGAGAAAGTTCTTGTGTTCTCCATATCAATAATTTGATATTCTGAGTTGCGTCTCCAGTTTTCAGTTATTTAGTTATTTCCATGACCAATAGATTGATTTGCATTAACTAGATTGAGACAACAAAAACATTGTATATTAACTAATTAGTATACAAATCTGGACAGACATAACATAATACGTTGATGGGAACAAGATGATAAGTTTCCGAAGTACAACGATACCAAACAAGCTAACCTATGGAGATTATTATATTGCGTGAAACAAGGCAAAAGCCTGGAGTGCCAAGTGTAAGAGAAGACATCGTTCCATAAAATGACTTTGCAATGGCTTGAGGATACACTGAGGGAAACAGGCAAAAAATGAGAAATAAAGTGTGGAGCCCTAGAAAAAAGAACTGAAAGCAATTGGCCCAAGTAGAAAAGAGAAACTGAAGAATTAGCGGAGAAGAGAAAGGACTGAATATTTTAGCCATCCAAGGGAAAAAAAAAAAAAAAAACTGTAAAAAACGTGCGGATGGAAGCAGAAGAGTAAAAAAGAAGATAACATAACTAGTGAAACGAATGGTATCTTTAGAAGGACTTAGGAAAAAGAGCGTCAAGTTCTATGCTAAAGTAATATCAGAACAAAACAATTCTGATGAGTCAAAGTGTCCTCAATACCAATCATGTTATCAAGGAATCCTGGATATATTTCGTGGGGGGTGGGGGGGGTTGTCTACTTTCAATTCAACTCCAACGTAAACGAATAAGATCTAGTGCTAGTCCATAATCGCTTTCCTACCAGACTGTTGGGTGTGAGGCACATGGTAAATTGATAATCGGTTTAATGGTGTAGGAGGTATGATTGGAATGGAAATATCCTCCACGCGAAAGGGATGCACTTAACTTCGTATTTTGTAAAATGGCCTGGTCCCAGTAGGAGATAACTATGAATGCTGCCAGAGTTTTTATAGCTCGACCAACCATTAAGCCAAAGTAGCATGAACACATGGGCGAATCTGGCTATTCGCAATTACGCGATATTGAAGAAGCATGTCTATCACCGGGAGAAGTACAAAGACAGGAATGACAGTACTCGGAATGTAAAACGTTGCTTACCATTGAAATTTAATCAAGTACAGACATAATGGGTTGAATTAGCGAAAAAATTCCTACGATACATATGAGGCATCACTTAGTATGTACTTTAATGCTCATAGACAAAGTGTTATCCCTATCTAGTTGTAAAACCAGCAGTTCCCAGATCGATGGACCCCCCCCCCCCTTCCTGGAACGAAAACCTACGGATTTGACATTGGAGGTTGGAAGAATCATGGAAGACAGATTATTGTTACCAGCTCACGCGCGGTAAATGAGTGAGTAACTCTACCTGTTGGCACTCATAATCATTCTTCTAGGAAACAACAAAGAACATAAGACCAAAGAAACGGATCATCAATGACGAGCGACATAAAATTTTTGTCGTGATAGACGAGAGTTAAATAACTTATGGATATTTTCCAATGTGGTAACTCTTAACGATAATTCAAAGCACGCCGACGAGTGGGGAATTTAGTAGAGCGACCATCTTTCGGGGACCAGAACGAGAACCAAGATCGCCAACCACGGTAGAGGAATGAACACCGAAAATGATAAGTTCTTTTCATGAAGTAAAGGGAAATGTGAGAAAGGTAGTAGATTACAGTAACCGCAATAAGCAACTCGCTAGAATGTCATTGAATGTATTCACAGACAATAGAAACCGGAATTATTCTTATAAATAATCAGAATGATTAACCATCCCTTCCGCGCTCTAGGAGTAGTTGAACGTACAAACTATATGCTAACTCAGCACGAATCTGCTAATACATCTAGTGCCTACTCAAAAAATAATCCTTCAGTTAAATCACGTAGCGCAACCGCTGCTTCTTGCCTTTTTTTAGTTTAGAAAACTATTGATTGCTGCTTCGCATGTCTGATTGCCCGAACTTTATTGATCAGCCTAATGTGTTTATCTACATTAAGATCGGTCATCCACTTCCTACAATGACAGCACTTGCCTGCTCATGGTGGCAACAGGGCACCTTACATTTTCATAAAGGCCTATTGAACGATATGCAGAGATCTGTGCTTAGGGATAATGGCTACACAAAGAACGTGGGAGTTTTTCGCCAATCTCTGGTCCACACCATCATGCCTCCACTGAAGATTTTGTTAAATGTGTCACATTTGGGGGAACAGTAAAGAGTTTCTATCCCACAAGCTAGATTGTGTTTCACATCGTGCGACTAGGCCTTTTTTTACAGGGAGAATTAAAGTGGTGGTCTTTAAAAAAATCCATGGCGCGACCACGAGACTCTTATTGTTGGTCCGTAATCCATGGTGGGTAAAGAAAAAAAAAAAAATTGTACACCCTGGTGAAATTATTGAATTGGAAACGGCAAAACATTTTAACTGCAAATGCAGCGAACAACGAAGGGCTCAGTCACAAGCCCAAGCAATTGATAACATTGTGCCTGAAAATCCAGGATCATGATTCTTACTTTCATGCTACCATTAACAAAGAATCTTTCTGCAACATGCTGCAAAGAAGAAGATGATTCTTTGCGGAAAATTTTTTTCGTATGTACTTCATGGTAAGTGGTGAGGTAGATGTTGTAAATAATTGACCCCCTCGTGTCAATGGTTACAGGTCCTTAAGAAAGGTATTCTGATCAGAATGTTTAAAAAGGATTCTTCGGCTCTTAAACAACAGGTCATGGTTCCTAAACAGTTTTTTAGAACTTATATCCTGCAACACGCAACCCACGATTCTCAGTTGTGCTGGCCCCACATGGGCTACTCTAGGACAAGAAATCCAGGGTGCTCTCTTCCTTCGTTTGGCCTGTGTAAATATCCTAGGGCGATGATGCTACTTATTGTCGCTCATGTGTTAACTTGCCAGGAGGGTCAAAGCAAAGGAAAGATCTATCACACATGCAAGCCGATACATGCTTCAGAATACCGGTACCTCCCTTCTGAGTAAGATGGCGATAGACATTATTGGCCCACTTCCTGTTATTTCAGCTAGATGGACACAGGTTATGTCCTCACACAAGAAATGACATGTGTACTCCGCTGGCCATGGAGCTATACCTTTGAAGAATATCAGCTCACCTCAGACGTGGCTTGACGCACGTATTTCTTAATATTTTCCAGGCTAGGGTTTCCCTAGAAAACTTCTATCGGACAGAGGTACACAGGTTTGTCTCCGTGGCCATGACCAGTGGTTATGCAACAACTTAACTTGACAGATCTGCTTAGCTCGTATACCATACAATGAGCAGTAGGATCAGTGGTATAACGGCTAAATACGGAGCGGCACGCTTAATACAATTATTAGGCGAAAGTTAACAGTCAGCTTCCACAAACTGGGATAGGGTTTTAAAAACCGCCGTGCTGTTTGCGTACCGTGAGGTAGGGCCTAAATGAACAGACCGTTTCTCGCATTCGAGCTTGTCTTTGGAGCTCATCCTAGAGGTCCCCATGTCTCTTATTAAAGATTTGCTCCACTGACTCAGAGATGACTCAGAGAAAACCCAAGTCATCGTACGAGTATGTCGTTAACCTTCGACGTAAAATTATTGATGCTTGTCATTGGCGAAAGCATCTTCTGAAACTGCTAAAAAGTAAAAAAGCTCGTCAGTTTTTCAGAATCGTAACAAACGACTAGGACTCCTGGTGCCGGGGATGAAGCTTTTATGCGTTCTTCCTAAAAAAAAGGGAAAACATGGACTACTCATTGCTTGGAGTTGTGAGTCCTTACAGAGTGTCAGTTTTTACGTATTTTCTGATGTTGACTATGTACTTGACGTTGTAAGGGGGAAAAAACAAAACTTTCCATATAAATATGCTCCAAGGAGAATTCCAAATACTTGACCTGAATATCTTTCAGGCTGTCTTATTCTAGTACATGCAGTAAAAATGAAGCCCACAAGTGCATGCTACTAAACAATTTTTTCTTTATCCTGTCTGTGATTCATGGAGTGAAGAATGTGGTCTTCTTTCCTTGACTTATTACCATATGTATCTTCCTGTTACATGCCTTTAACTGCTTACTGGAGACAGATGGAAGTATGATGATACTTACCTTCAAACTGTTACGGATTTATAGCATCCTAACCAATTTCAGACAGGTTGTCGTGATCCTTCGTTCAGACTTTCGCCAGCAATGTTCTTACAGACATACAACCTGGTTCACACAATGCGGTTATCACTCATGATATCCTTCTCACGGATCAATCGTCGACCTATTCGAGTTCGACCAACACCCCACACTTATCAATTTTCAGGATCTAGATATTAATAAAGAAACATGACACGACATGCTTCTCGTTATGGGTATTATCGTAACATCTGTGAGATTCTGTCATTTGCTTTTCCCGATGGTCAATTGTTCAGAAAGAAAGATAACAAAATAAGACTATGTATTACGTAATCCGCAAACTTGAATAAGATATACTTATGCTTGGATGGCCTAGAACACTTTACCTTTATTAGAATATCATTTGCTTGGACTTGCGACTGCACGCGGGTCTGTATTTTGTATTACACGTAAGTTTGATCTCAGTCAAAGGATATATGGTACATGGTTATGACTTAACTGTAAACTGCAAATTGACCCCACCCTGCAGATGTTACCTAGCACCTAAGGTTATTAAGGAACGAATGGAGATAATTATGTTTTTTTGGACTGATGATTGCTCCTGCCACATTAGTCAGGGTGATGATGTGGGCGTAAAATCTTTTTCTACTGTGACTAAGTGTGTACCAAAGATTGGATTAACATGAACTAGAAACCAGGTACACGCTAAAGAAACAAGTGCCATATTCTCGGCCTTATTTCAATTTTACAGTCGATTTCATTTCGAATCTATCCAATGTAGTCACTGCTGATCTGTCCTGCTTTATTAAGAAAGGGCTCTCCCAATCATGTGCAAGTGGTCTCAAAAGTGCCAAGCAGCCTTAGCTCATATTAAAACATGTATTTTCAACCCCTGTCCAATATACGTGAGGTTACCAAATAAAAATTTGACATTCTACCTTTCTTCGCACAGATGCGTCATTCCAAAGGTGTCGGTGCTGTATTGATGATAGGGCAGAATTTGGCGACGGTACACTTCGGCCCTAACTTGTACAATCACGGAAGCTGACTGACTCAGAAAGAAGATATCCAGCGATCGAGTGGCAAATTGCTCGCCCATCGTAATGGGCTGATATTGAAACTGAGAGTAGAGGTACGCACTTCTTGGATCAAGATTTATTATACAATCATACCAGCGCTCTCCTGTCATTCCTCATGAAATCGAACCACAAGAATCCTAGGTTGTGCGCTATTCTATATTTGATGCAATCGTTTCGCATTTGATGTCCAAGCCATTCCATGGCACTGAAAACGTGTTAGCTGACGTACTTCTCCCGCTGCCCTCAACAAGACGTTAACGATACTGAATTAACATTGTTGTGTGATCCAAATATAAGCGCAATGGTTTGACATTCAGTACTGCTGCATGACTTTTTTTTTTTCAAAATGTATTTACGTGATCCAACTCATTTAACATTCGATGAATGACATTCGATACCATTCATATTATGAGGAGACCTGAACATTTTGTTGCTTATTAACATCTACTTTCGTATCAAAGGGGCATTAACACTACTTCAGTGCTAATAAGCACGTATGTGATAGACATATTGTTGTGCACATTTTTAGAACAATGCAGTGTCATAATTACCAATAGATCAGATGGAAAACTACATGAAGTATAAAATTCGTTGATAACTTCTTTCTTATTTTTTGCTCCTTCACATTTTTTATTACCTCACAGCTAATTATTAGGTTATTTTTTCTCTTCTTTTACCAATATTTTCCTTCATATTCGGAAATTGTAAAATTTTTCTTTGCTTGTCGAATTTTTCTTTCTATCCGGCACGTCTTTTTTTTTCTTTCTTAATGTTCCATAACGGACATAACCCTACTTATATTTCACATGTTTTAGTAGGTTAATTCTCTGATGTAACATTATTCTTTTGCCAAACTGATATTATTACTTTAACATGTTCTTTTCTTTATTGTATTTAGTAACCCATTTCTTTGTTTCTGCTTCTCACGACAGTTCTTATGATAATGCTATGACTGATGACGATGTCTTTTTTTCATGCACTTTCATTAATGATTTCCATAGATTTGTGGACTTCGTCGACTGGACTATTTTTTCTAGACAATTATATTGTTCTACTGTTGACGATTTATTACAAATCTACGGACACTTGTACTTAGCAAATTAGGCGGTTTCTTGTTGATATCGGGGGAACTCTGCAGTATTTGTAAAAAAAAACATTGCTTTTTTTTTTTCCCCCGAAACGGACGTGTTGCGTTGTTGTTTAAGTAGACTGCGAGGCTTTTCGCGGACACAGTGTCGCAATATTGTTAGTCAATACCTGTGATGCTGAAGTACAGCTGTCCGGCATTAGCTAGCGGAGTATATATAAATAATGAGGACGTATGTATCGTCTGCTCGATAGGCGCAGAAGGCCGAACGGTCAGTTTCCCCATGCTTTTTCAAAATGAGTCAACAGACTTGACCTATACGTGAGCCATTGATGTTATGTTTTCCCGTGTGGGAAGTGGGGTTATTTCGATATTTTTCCCCAGGCTTGCTTTTACAATGAGAGATTTGAGTCGTGCCACGATCTATAAGAAAAGATAATATTTATGGGCCGACAAGTGTTTACAGCTTTCCATTACTGTGAAGGTAGTATTGTGGACGGTAATTTTGAGGTTAATCATATTTCAATGTCCATGCATAAGTGTTACAGTTGGCTTGCCATACTTCGTTCAGGTCTTAGTCCTCACAATCTGAAACGCTAGGGTCCATCTTACGGCCAGAATTGAGGCATTTTCGTATCAACTGAATTTATGCCTCTTATGGTAGTTCACGACTAGACGATGGACTGACATTGGACCGTACTGATGAATGCAATACTACCTAGTAAGTGAGATTATATGGCTGAAATATGTGCAGCACGAGCTAGTTTGTCATAAATTATGGATGTCGACCAGTCTTTCACCAAACTCAGTGCTAGGATTTCACGATACTGGTTGTTACGACGAGTTTAAAATAGTGTGGTGGCATGTGTGCAGGCTCTAAACAAAGTATGCTGAACCGTTTTCGTTTACCCCACCTACGTCATTCGCGTAGATCAACTTGAGCAACAATCTCGCTGAAATGTAGTGATTTAGCAAATCAGCCAAGTGCCTAAACCTAAACTGCCGACCACGCATATTGACGATACATTCCGTTGATAGGCCCATTAGCACAAACCAAGTCACATGTTAACCTAGAATTGTAAACTGAAACTGTCACTGTGCTAGGAGCACATACGTGCATCATGCTGGAGGCTGATGGCTTCAAGATCAATGGCAGAATACTAGTAGAATGTTGGCTCCTATTGTGCAGCTACCATAGAGTCTCGTGATTAAAAAGAAAGCAGATATTTATTTTTTAAAAGTTTATTTTTAAGTCAACTAACGGATCACTACTGCTTATATTGATACGATGAAATGATATTTTGAATAGCAGGAAACATTCCGTTAAACGTTTCAATTGACAGTATTTTTAAAGCAAACGGTTGAGATAAGCGAATTAAACAGTTACGGTAACAAGTAGCGCGTTATTTGTCTCAAGGTGCATACAGGAGATCCTGGTATGGTTCTCGATGCCAAGTTCTGTAGAAACATCAGATTAATTCAAACTGTGTTGTGATTTAACTACCGCCTAGAAAGAAAAAATCAAATCTGCCGTATGATAACTACTATAATCATCAGATGGTGATTGTTGACTGATATACATACTGATTCGCGTATAGAGGTAAACAAGCAAATAATAGCAATGATAACTACGATAATAACAAATGGATTATTAGTTGTTGATCGTTCACAAAGAGTTAAGCAATGTGTATCTTTAAGCATTATGATTTCCCTAGTTGGTAGTTTCACCTTCTGTTATACATTCTAATGGATTCGTAAATGTTCCTATTCTGATTGTCTAATTAACGACCGTACTAGAACAATTCACTTCGAGTAGATCACATAAGTTCTGTCTTACTAACGTCTTCTCAGAAGATCAAATTAACAATATAGTTCTATATTGAGATGAGCATTAGTGTACAAGTTATACTAAAGTCTCGGAGGCGAAAGAGAATGCGATGCAGTCAACTTGATGGACCTGTAGATCGAATCTCACGAGTTATGGTATTATTTTATTTTTCCTGTATGTCTTAAGAGGACGAGGCGACTTGGCTGTATCCTTGTGTCTTTTATTTGTTTCATGATTCTTTTATATTTTCAACGAGACGACTGGGCTACAATTTTACATCAGGGGAGAGTACTTAAAAGAATTCTAAACTAATATTTTGATCAAAACTAATTGGAGCAGTGTATGTGCACACTTTATTCTGATGAATCCGTAGAACATCATGTATCATACCTGATTTTATGCCGAAACAGTTTAATACTCCGCAGGGTGTGCTCATCAAGTGCCGAACGACTACTGAGTATTATCTTGTATGTTATTTTAGTTTAATGTGATAAGAATAACCATCAGCAAAGTAAGCCGAGAGTTATTAAAGATGAAATGTAGTAACAAAGCAATACCAAGTCTATAAGGTGTAATCAGATTTAGCTCAGGACAATTCCTTCACATTGCAGAAACAAATGTTCAGACGCGACTCACACAATTTACATGAGTCAACAATACATAGCACTGCTTATCATTGAATGTGAGCATAATGACAATTGAAGGCTACACGTGACCGTAGCATCTTGAGATGGAGAGGAAGTTATACATAAGGAATTTCAGTTTTGTTTACATTAGATCAATCTGTAAAGTTTTGGGAGCATAGGGGGGTTGTAGCTTGAATTAAAATGTTTGAGGGTACACATCTCTAGGTCCTTAATAAAGGCATTTAGTAATGGTCAAAAAAAAGCGCCATTGTCCAACATTATGGGGGTGCATCGGGTTGGTTTTCATTACAATACCATTGTTGGACATTAGGATGACGAGAAAATGTAGCGGCTGGTGACATAGAAGGGGGTTCATAAAACTGGAAGTGAGTATGAAATGGATCGTAGATTAAAGCTCTACTGACATTTCTTACCGTAGGGAAAAATTGAAAAGGTCTTGCTTTGTTCTTGTATTATCCAGAATGATGTGGCATCACACACGTTCAAGTCCGATCGACTATTAACTTTCGCCTTTTATCAGCTTTCCCTGGGCAAATAGAACAAGCCAAATTAGATCATATTTGTATTAATTATCAAAGAAACTCAGTATTGGATAGACAGGAAGCGCAAAGATATCATCAAAGTTAGCATTACATTGTACCTGTAGGACCGCGCTTCCTGACAGCTTATAATAGTAGGTGGTAATGTCCAAAAACATATACTGTAAGATAGGATTTTGTTAATGTGTTTTTTTGTTTCGAATTTCTAAATAACCGGTTGTGTTGATGGGGGTTTTGTGTGGAGTAATTTGGTGTAATGAAGATGCTTGTGCGATGGTAATTAGCCGTTTGATATATTGTAGTCCACCTCACTTTTCTTGAACTCTCCTTCTGTATCAGGCAGAACAGAAGGGGGGGTCGTAAAATTGAATGGAAATAATTATTTGGTCCACCACTTAAAAGATCCAGAACCTAGTTATGGGAGAACAAATATTAGTTTTAAGTCAAAACTAGCTATATAGGACAGATAGAACAGACATACAAACAGTTAAGTGCATGGCAGGCAGAAGACAGGCAAGTGGATGAATCGATGAATAGATAGGTAGACGAGCGTAGATAGATAGCTATAGAAGATAGATAGATAGATAGATAGATAGATAGATAGATAGATAGATAGATAGATAGATAGATAGATAGATAGATAGATAGATAGATAGATAGATAGATAGATAGATAGATAGATAGATGGATAGATAGATAGATAGATAGATAGATAGATAGATAGATAGATAGATAGATAGATAGATAGATAGATAGATAGATAATAGATAGATAGATAGATAGATAGATAGATAGATAGATAGATAGATAGATAGATAGATAGATGATGGCGGGCGGGTATAAAGATGAAGAATGGATGGGATGGACGTGCAGGTAGGTAGGTCGGAGTTTTTGATATGTACAGTGATATGTAGGTAGTTAGGTAGGGTTTAATTCTTTTTTAGTATCGGATTGATTGATTTAATCCTTATTTTATTGGTAGGATTGCATTAATACTGATAAATAATTAGGCAGATGAGTATTCAATTTCTGGGGTAGACACGCATACATACCTTCAATGCCTGAGTCTATGGGTGTACTTTTATTTGCGAGTCTATCGATAACACCAGAGAACTTCTCTGTAGTAGAAGTAAAATTATTTCAGCTGATAGTAATGACAAAAGATAGATCAACATTCAGCGGGACGATGGTTCCTGAAATGGAACCTTGTTGTCATCATAATCATCACCTTTCAGCTCCCTGGGGAACATACGCCTTCAACAACCTCATGCCAAGCCATTCTGCCCTGTTCCATCAGAAGACGAAGAAGAAGAAATAGAAGTAGTAGTAGTAGTATATGTAGTAGTAGTAGTAATAGTAGTAGTAGTAGAAGTAGTGGTGGTAGTAAATGTAAAGGTATTCTTAAAGCAGAAGGGGAGTTAAGTGTTACAGACTTCACTATAAAATGTCCAGCTTCGACAAGTATGGTGACCAGTTAATATCCTTGCTGTCCTTGCCTTCCCTAAATTAAAAGCAGTGTCAAGTACCCATTTAAAGCTGGATAAACAGGAGCGTAATGCTATCATGTTTTGAACCTGACATGTTTTCCGCGATAAGCCAGCGTTCGAACTACTCTGCTAATTGGACACTCAGTCGTAGTAGTGGTAAAATTAGTAGTAGTAATAGTTGTAGTAGTATTAGTAGCAGCAGCAGCAATGAGCTACAGTATCTGCATTTAGAACCGGTAACCTAAATCGCTTATGGTGCAGTTGTATGTGATTAACGTTTCCATCCATCCAAGGTTGTGGAGTCGGCAAACAATTGTCCCACTACGACTCCTGACATTTGAGAAGTCTCACTCCGACTACAGATTTACCAGTCATATGGCATACAATTCAGAGTCGGAGTCCGGACATTTTTACCTACTCCGACTCAACTAAAAATAACTAACTCCACTACTAGACTCTCGACTCTGACTCCACAGCGCTGTCTCCATCATACCTCTCGGTCACTCTCTGTATCCAAATATGTAGCGTCTGTTCTTCTACATTTGTGTCACGGCGCCTCTTCTCTTTGTGTATCTCTGACCATATCGTATATAATTTTCTCTGGGAGGTCCATGTCTTGGCCTAGTTATTCCAGAGCGCGACTAGGTAATTATTTGTCTGCCCAATCATAACAATTTCTGCTTTATTCCTATTGCTTGGAATGCATTAAGCTAGCACGTATTTTTATAACATTCTGTCCGTGGTGTTGTTTGTCAATACTGATGGATCCCATCTCATTGTAACATCACGGACAATGAAGAGGCTGACTGATTGGCAAAGGAAGGTGGAAAGCTACCTCAGCCTGATGCAAGTATAACTTTCGAGGAGGTAAAGAGTTTTATCAGAATCAGATACAGAAACAAATGGGATGCAGGGCATCCAGGTCACGTACAAAATGATGCATACTACCAGCTAAATAGAAGAGAGCACGTGGTAATCTTCAGTTTCCGCACGGGCCACAACAGATTGGGATACTTTCTATTCAACAAGGTAAAGATAGGAACTACCGATGAGTGTAACTGTGGCACTGATAAAATGACTGCTGAACATCTGCTTGAAAGATGCCAAACATATATTTAGAACAGAGAAAGCGCATATAACCGATACAAGTACCAACCGTGGACAAGCTCTACGGAGATGCAGATAGCCTCAAGCTGATTGCTGCTTTCTTTGAAAACTTTAAGTAGACGTTGGAGAGTGTACGAAGAAGAAGATATATTAATGTTTTTTCCTCTTTCCCATGATGTTAGAATGTTCATAAACTTTTTGCTTTACCGTGTACTATCTCTATGTTTAGTTACAGGCTAAGAGAACGTAAGAGACTAAAACTGAAACACACTGTACGAAACGCATTCTGGTAAAATTTAGACTGATGCTAGCAAGGGCCATAATTTTGCGAAAGAACAAGAACAATAACATGACATCATATTTGGAGAGAATCGGTAAAAGTAAACCGATGACCAACACGTATTATTGCTACAGAAGATGTCGCCTGTTTTTGCATGACTTTTTGCTATTTTATTATTTGATTTTTATTTTATTAATTATCTCCGCAAGATGATAGATGACTTTTGGTCCTTTAAGTTCCTGTGATGGGATGACTGCTGTGTGTTTGCTACACGTAGGTTATTGCTTTAATTATAGCTTTATGTTTTCTGCTTCCACCTTACACTTCCATCCAATTTGATACCTAATAGTTTCCAGCCGGTTATCCAAGATTTCTTCATAAATAATGTGTATCTTGAGGGATTTTATTACATTAGTACTTTGGTCATGTAATTTAGTCTGAGTTCTTTTCTTTTCCATTTTAGCGTCATTATTCCCAATACTACCTGTAGTCATACAAGTGGTGTTGTTCCGTCCTGTCAATAAACTGAAAATATTGGTATAGTTTACCATCATAGAAAATAAAGAAAGATGTTGGTACAACTGAAGAAAGTAAAAACTATGCTAAAAAGCACAATAAATTATGGCAGGTAATCCACCCAAAAAAAAAAAAAAAAACTAACATCTCGAACTGACTCACAGTTAGCTGTTCAAACACTTAGAAGTGTACACGAGTGCAGCCAACCAGACATATCAGAGGAAATACTGCAACAGTACACATTTAAATAATAGAGGCTGCACAGTTCTGCTATCATGGATACTCTCAGAAGTAGGAATAGTAGGAAATGAGACTGCAGACAAGAAGGGCAAACAGGAAGAAGCAGTTTAAACCAAATAATTATAGTGTTAGGTAAAATACACATCCATTCCTAATCAGAAAATTAATAATAACGGAATGGTCAATGAATCTGAATGAAAGTTCATAAATAAACATGACCATAAACTACTGATGATTCAACGAAGACATGCCAACAACTAACAAACTCTGCAATACGAAACAGCTTAGATTGCAACAAGGAGCAATATATTTTATGATAGATTAAAAAATTTTTTTTTAAACAGTGGTGAAAAATACCAGTAACACAGTTGCAGCAGGTGTATTGTAGAAATATTGTAATAGTAAAACTATGTTATGCTGATGAATAAGAGGCAATAAAACGTCAAAATAAATGTCTCTAGCACAAGAGATAACAGTATTTGTCTTAATCGGCCCAATATGGACTTACTGGAAAGTTAGCGTGGCTTCAAGGTTGAGATTATTGTCGATGTCCACAAATTAATACCCAAAGCTGGAAATGCACAACAGAGAACATCGATTATACACAAAGTTGGCAGCATGTGCAGAGGTAGTTAGCTTTTAAACTGAGAATGTAGACTGCACGTAGAAATCATTCATGTAAAAATGTGTTATCTGCATGCATGGTAAAGTTCAGCACACACATACATACACAAATGACCATTACAAACACATACTGAACCTTTACAAGAAGGAACGTTGGATTAATAAACTAACGCACTAGCTTTGTATAATGACAGAGAGACATACGATAAACTCAGGAGAAAGGTGACAGTCTATAGAGATTCTGTTGAATGCCGTCGACAAGAACAAAATACACATTATAGAACTGAATACACGATGTGAATAATAGAGTCCCTCTGTGTTGAGATTACTGGATGTTTGCATTTAATTGTTTAGGGGAAATGCTGATATTACAGAATGATATACATGGGAACGTTTGCTGAGATAGGGAAAAAAAAAAACTAAATCAAGGCAAAGCATCTTACATTCGTATTTTATTGTAATTTTCCGTGGATAGAACATTATATTATGATATTACAAAAGCACATTACTGTGTATTAACAAGACATGATTCATCATAAAAGTTAAGTACAACAACAGTTTGTTTTCTTACAATTCACAACTAGCAAAAAGTTAAGTACATTAATTATATTTGTTTTTCTTACAATTCACAACAGAAGGTTAATACAACAAAAGTTTGTTATCTTACAATTCACCACGAAAGTTAAGTACAAGAAGATTTTGCTTTCTTGCAGTTCACAACAAAAGTATAGTACAACAACATTTTGTTTTCTTACAATTCACAATAAAAGTTAAGTACAACAACATTTCGTTTTCTTTCAGTTCACAACAACATTTTGTTTTCTTACCGTTACAGACTGTTCTCTTTGTTTTCGTACTTAAGCCGCTGTTGGTAATTCTGTTAAAGGCCGAGGTCAATTGATCTTTGTCTGGAGGAAGACATAGACTTAAGGTTACTTTGTTGTGTTCCACACAAAGGTGGAATTATATTGCAGTACGAGACATGTTCTTTTCCCCTTAAATATTCCAAGACAAATAGCAAACTTATTTGGTGAAGTACCTGGGAATGTGGTAGTACATGCGAAAAACGAAACGACAAGACAAACGATAAAAATAAGAAAAGAATGAATAAAAAGAATGGAAGAATATTGGTAAGTGAATGTGTGAAGGTAAGTAATTAGAAAATAATTAACAGCAAACAGAAACTGACAATATTAAATGTTAACAAAGACAAACGAGGAAGATGAAGATAACAATAGAGAACGCAGAAAAATAGAAAGTTAAGGATAAATACGACCTTCGTTATATTATTTATATATATAGTGAGAGAGAGAGAGAGAGAGAGAGAGAGAGAGAGAGAGAGAGAGAGAGAGAGAGAGAGAGAGAGAGAAGTAGTTCTTTTAAACAGAAAATAAGACCTACTTGCGTCAGTGCCTAATACCCAAGGAGACTTTTGATTGGAACTTGTACGGACTCCGAGGAGAACTGTTGGTGAATTATAATATCATGTCAGATTGACAAGAAACTAGCACAAACACATGTTTAGCATTATCTTGAGCACCTTAATACATAAATCATGTTACATTACAAAACCTGATCCATCCACTGAAGCAATAAAAACATGATTTGACTACAAATTAAGGTGTACAACCAGTAGAACGAGGCTTCTTTCTTAAAAAGAATGCGTAATGACACGCATGGCTTGATTGAGCACGTCAAGAATTCTTCGTGCAGGTATGTTCTACTTCATAGAGAGATTGATTAATGTTGTGATTACAAGTATTGTGGTTACAAGTGTTGTGGTTGCAAGTGTTGTGGTTACAAGTGTTATGGTTACAAGTGTTGTGGTTACACGTGTGTACAAGTCTTGTGTGGAGGTTACATGTGTTGTGGTGACAAAGTGTGTTGAGGTTACATGTGTTGTGGTTATATGTGTTGTGGTTACAAGTGTGGTGGTTTCATGTGTTGTATTTACTAGTGTTGTGGTTACAAGTGTTGTGGTTACATGTGCTGTGGTTAAATGTGTTGTGGTTACAAGTGTTGTGGTTATATGTGTTGTGGTTACAAGTGTTGTGGTTACATGTGTTGTGGTTACAAGTGTTGTGGTTACAAGTGTTGTGGTTACAAGTGTTGTGGTTACAAGTGTTGTGGTTACATGTGTTGTGGTTACAAGTGTTGTGGTTACAAGTGTTGTGGTTACAAGTGTTGCAAGTGTTTGTGGTTTATACGTGTGGTTGCAAGTGTTGTGGTTACAAGTGTTGTGTTACAAGTGTAGTGGTTACAAGTGTTCTGGTTACATGTGATGTGGTTGCAAGTGTTCGGGTTATATGTGTTGTGGTTACAAGTGTTGTGGTTACAAGTGTTGTGTTACAAGTGTAGTGGTTACAAGTGATGAGGTTACAAGTGGGGTGGTTACATGTGTTGTGGTTACATGTTGTGTTGTTACAAGTGATGTGGTTACAAATGTTGTGGTTACAAGTGTTCTGGTTACAAGTATTTTTGTTACAAGTGTTGTGGTTACAAGTGCAAAAATTGGCTCAGCGTCCATTCACTATGTACTGTCACAGCAAGGCGATGGCGCCGTCTGGTTGGTCCTAGGTTCGATTCCCGGTCAGCCTATCACTTATATTTTCTTTTCTGTTGTCGAGTGCCATCCTTTATGTCCAACGAGTACATGTAAATTACCTTTATTTATTTATTTACTTATTTATTTACTATCCGCAGGACTCTGGTTTCCTTCATTATTTGGTTACAAGTTGCGTGGTTACCAGTTATGTGGTTACAAGGCTGTGAGGCAGCCCAAGCGCTGTTATGATCTACTCAACAAAAATACAAAATAAAAAAACCTGCCTTGATAACATCAAGACCTGTTTCAGGTTTTAGAGTATTTTGAATTTGGAATAAATCCAACCGTTATATAGTTTTATCTCTGCCGCAAGATCTGCTCCCTAAAATCCCATCATCAGAGCTATGGAAAGTTAAAAGTAAATATTTTATCGAAAGTTAACTTCATTTTAAATAATTGTAATGTTTCCTATGGTGAGGTTTCCATATCTTATCCTTACCTTCCAAGATTGAAAGATATAACCCATTATTACTCGGGTCGTTATCCTTACTGCACATGCGTTCAATAGCGACTTCCGCGTCTGCAAAAATTTAGAAAAAAAGTAAACAAATAAAACATAAATGTAAATGATTTTTTCCTGCCTCGCTTAAAAGTGTTCGTAAAGCAAAGATATCGGTAACTGGGTAATGTGCCATCCCTCTCCAAGACAATAGAATAGTAAAGCTTGTAAAACCTAGAATTCTTAGATCACTGCACTGATGTATAGAGCACATTCATCTGGACAAGGGATTAATTTTAATTATAGAAAAATTTATAACAAAACGACCAATATTGACGATGCGTATGCCATGTGTATCTTCAGAAGATTAAAATAAATTAAATTCTTCTTTTTTTCTAAATAGGAGAAAGAATGAGAATATACGAAAACGAACATCCTCACCTTTTGATCAATAATTTTACTTCTTATGACATTCTGAAGTCAATTATTTCACGAATTTTTTATTGCCGTTATAATTCTCATTGCTTGATTTTGGCGTCTGCTGATTTTATCGAAGTCTGACTTAGCAGCTGCTGCCTATGCTGCAATGCCATACCACAGGACTGGTCTCACTCGTACTGCGTATAACGCCTTTAGAACTCTCTCATCTGCACCATAAGCTGTTCCAGCAAGTTTTTTATATAATTGCTATTCTTTGCCTTTCCCACATCCGGTTTTCGTCAGCGTGTCTTTTCAAAGTCAGACGGCAATCAAACGTAACACCAAGGTAGTTTGAATTGTCATTTGAATGTAGATTTTCTCCGTTTAGCACCAGTTTTGAGCTCTTGGTTTATTCGAAAGGGATTTCACCGTGAATGTTGTTTTCCCTTCATTTATCTTCATGAGCCATGTTTTGGCCTACTATTCCAGTGATGTTAATGCTTGCTGCATCTGCATGTTTGCAGTAGTGGTATACTCTTCAGAGATCCACAAGGCTAAATCATCTGCAAAGGATGCATTGTGTGTTATTCTTGGAATATTTTCTGTTACGTCATTTATGTATGCAAGGAACAGTGTAGGTGATAGGACCCTCTTGTGGAACCCCCTGCTCTAATATAAACTTTTTACTAGTCTTTCCTTGTAACTGTACTCTGACAGTTCTGTTCTCAAGGTAGTGGCCAATCAATTTGTACATTCTCCCACACACAACGTCTGTTTGACTTTCAATCTCTCTTTCCATACTTGTATCAGAAACTTTATCCAAATCTACCCAAACCACTTAGTGTGTTTTTTTTTTCTTTTTCTTGGAAGTCATCTTCGATTTCAAGAGCTATATGTGTGATCTGATCTTCAGTGGATTTGTGTTGCCAAAATCCTCCTTGTTGAATGGTTAATTGATGTTTGTTTTCCAGGTGCCACATCAGTCTGGTATTAATCATACACTCCATCAGTTTTCATACACAGCTTAAAAGGCTGATTGGTCTGTAACCATTTGGTTCTTACAGATCATTGTCTTTCGTTGGCATAGGTATCAGTATAGCATCCTTCCATGTTTAACTTTCCATATCGTTATCGGGGAATTGCTGGCGAGAGAAAGATAGAATAGGACCTCTGCTCCAAACATTCATGTCCTAAGAAGGTGAGGTTCATAAAGAGTGGTAACATCACATGTAAAGCGAATTGTAACTGAAACTGTCACTGCAGGAGCACATACGTGCTTCGTTGAGGCTTCAAGCAATGACAGAATACTATAGAAGTGCCCTATGCTCCACAAGGCTCGATTAAGGGAAAGCAGATTTATTTTTAAAAGTTTTTTATGTCAACAACTGATCAGTACTTTTATTGAACGATGAATGATATTTTGAATAGCATGGAACTTTTGTTTCGTTTCAATTGACAGTTTTTAACAAACTTGAAATTTGATATTAAAAAGTAATCTTACGTACCTGGAGTCAAGGAAGCATTCTCTGGTTGTGTGGCCACCGCTGTAAGAAATCAAGTAACAAACTGTTTTACTCGTATAGAAACAATAAATAATTGCGCTGATAACTACGATAATATCAATGGATTATTGTTTGATGTGACAAAGTTTGATTTTAGTAAGAAATGTAGAATGTTTGCTTATGATTTTAGTTGTTGTCGTTCACGTGTTGTGTTGTACAGCCGGATTCCTAAATGGTGTCTTCTTTATTTCTAAATAACGGCAATTCTAGTAGTAATGAATATTTAAAACTATGAGAAGAGTCATAACGAGCAACGGTAATGTGATTACACGATTCCCTAAAGTATGGCTTATTTAGTTGAGTGTTAAGTAATACTGCGTTAAATATTCATTAGTGATTTTTTAAATTAAAATTTTTTTTTTAAAGACAGACATGTCTTGCCGGACTTTTCTCTGTGTTTATTTTTCTATTCCTGCCTACTTTTCTCAAATCCTTACCTCACCCAACTCAAATTCAGCGATCTTTATCACATGGTTCACATATACTCTATTTCGGCATGCAAAATATGATAAGTAAACAAAACCATAGAATATACACTTAACAAAAACACGTAATGTCTAATAGCTTTTTCTTAACTACAGTGCAGTCCATTTAAGAACTCGCGTAAGTCGATGTTCGCTTAACTAAAAGCAGGTCCAATTGTCTTCTTTGGCTGTGTTTAAAAATAATAAATTAAAATTAAAGAAAAAATTCATGTTAAGTTCTGTTAAATAGAATTTTCGGATGTCAAAGTAATTTTTCAGTCCCAACTCATATGTTGTCTCGTTTCAGCAGAAGTTCTGTCTTTACCTCTCTAAGAAGATCAAGTTACTACAAACGTGTGCGAGTTCTTATTGAGACGGCCTTGTACTTTACTTCTCGGGGCGAAGCGATGCAGTCAACTGGATGGACCTAGATCGAATCTCACGAGTATGTATTATTTATTTTCCTGTATGTTTATACTCTTCTCGTTATTTCATTCTTTTATTTTTTCCACGAGCGACTACAATTTACATCATTTTGTCGCGTGTTTGCACGCTTTGTTCTGATGAAGCCGTAGAACTTCATGTATCATACCTGACAGTTAACCGGAGGTGGCGCTATGGCGAAATGTTATTTATAGTTTAATGTGATTAATCAATTAATAAGCCAGTTTTAAGAAATGAGTAACAAAAACAAAGCTTTAAGTAAGTCAAAACGACACAATTTTCATAGTCAAAATATAGCTGCTTAGAATGTGAGCTGACAATTGATTTCGACATATTTAGATGGAGGAGGTTATACATTTCAGACATTAGATCAATCTCAAGTAGCATATTTGTTGTAGCTTGAATTAAAATACTGTACACATCTCTCCTTAATAAAGCATTTAGTAGGTCTAAATGTGCATGTCTACATTATGCTGCATCGGTTGTTTCATTACTCCATTGGGCATGGAACAGAAAATGTACGGCAGGTGACATAAAGGTGGTTAATGAAACTGGAAGTGAGTATGAAATGGATCTGTATGAAAGCTCAAATGACATTTCTTACCGTCTAAAATTTGATGCTTTGTTTCTTGTGTCCAGGAACAAACATCACAACGTTCAACATCGACTATTACTTTCGCCTTTTCAGCTTTCCCTGGGCAAATAGAACAAGCAATTGATCATATTTGTATTATTATCAAAGGAACTCAGTATTTAGACAGGAACGCAAAGATTATCAAAGTTAGCATTACATTGTCTGTAGGTCCGCTTCCTGACAGCTTATAATAGTATAATGCCTAAAACAGATACTGTATTATTATATGTGTTTTTTTTCGAATTTCTAAATAACATTGTTGATGGTGGTGGTGTAATTGTGGTAATGAAGATGCTGATGGTAATTAGCGTTTGATTATTGTAGTCACTCACTTTCTTGACTCTCCTTCTTACAGGCAGAACAGAAGTTCGTAAAATTGAAACCAAAATTATTTCCCCCACTTAAAAGTTCCAGCACACCTAGTTAGTGGAAACAAATATTAGTTAAGTCAAAAATGGGCTATACAGATAGACAGACATACAAACAGGTATGCAGGCAGGCAGACAGACAGGCAAGCGGATGGATCGATGAATAGATAGATAGATAGATATATTATGTAGGTAGGTAGGAAGGTAGGTAGGTAGGTAGGTAGATAGATAGACAGACAGACAGACAGACAGGCAGACAAGCAGGCAGACAGGCAGACAGACAGACGGACGGACAGACAGACAGACAGACAGGCAGACAGACAGATAGACAGATAGATAGATAGATAGATAGATAGATAGATAGATAGATAGATAGATAGATAGATAAATAGATAGATAGATAGATAGATAGATAGATAGATAGATAGATAGATAGATAGATAGATAGATAGATAGATAGATAGATAGATAGATAGATAGATAGATAGATAGATAGATAGATAGATAGATAGATAGATAGATAGATAGATGGGCGGGTTGGTATAAGATTGAGGAATGGATGGATGGACGTGCAGGTAGGTAGGTCGGAGTTTGATATGTACAGTGATATGTAGGTAGTTAGGTGGGTTTAATTCTTTTTTAGTATCGGATTGATTGATTTAATCCTTATTTTATTGGTAGGATTGCATTAATACTGATAAATAATTAGGCAGATGAGTATTCAATTTCTGGGGTAGACACGCATACATACCTTCAATGCCTGAGTCTATGGGTGTACTTTTATTTGCGAGTCTATCGATAACACCAGAGAACTTCTCTGTAGTAGAAGTAAAATTATTTCAGCTGATAGTAATGACAAAAGATAGATCAACATTCAGAGGGACAATGGTTCCTGAAATGGAACCTTGTTGTCATCATAATCATCACCTTTCAGCACAGGAGCGTAATGCTATCATGTTTTGAACCTGACATGTTTTCCGCGATAAGCCAGCGTTCGAACTACTCTGCTAATTGGACACTCAGTCGTAGTAGTGGTAAAATTAGTAGTAGTAATAGTTGTAGTAGTATTAGTAGCAGCAGCAGCAATGAGCTACAGTATCTGCATTTAGAACCGGTAACCTAAATCGCTTATGGTGCAGTTGTATGTGATTAACGTTTCCATCCATCCAAGGTTGTGGAGTCGGCTGTAGTGAAATTGACAGAGATACAACGGTAAAATACCTCCAAAGATAACATGTAAGGATAAAAACATAATGCGTAGGCTGCTGATAGTACATGATCGCCCAGACCGCGGGTCATCACCCTCCATAAAAATTGACTTGCTAGACAGGAGGGGAACGGCGGATAAAAAGGAAAAAATATGACTGGAAAGATTGCGTGAGACTAGAAAGGCTAAGGAGACGCAATTGGGGGGGAAACGGAGAAAAGTCACGTTTCCCAAGTTGACCTAAAGTAAGGAACTCGACAGAAGGGACCTTGGATATGTTACGCCACAGTCATTTATTGGTCGCTTTTGCGATACCAAGCCTTTGATTTGAATTCAGCGGCAGAACGCAGATGTTTGGAATATTACAAAAATTAAAAAGTAACTTTTTCGTAATATTAATGTTAGGAATATAAAAATTAGCTGGCCGGATGGCCCATTCTGAGCAGTGAACCAATATGTTCTTAATTTTACAGACGGATAGATAATATTGAAGATAATGACAAAAGACAGTGTTGTTCACATCAGCGACAGACTGTATTGAATAAAAAGTGTCGCTATTTGCACAAAAAAACACGACCTTGAGACGCAGGTGTTCAAATCAACTTAGTAGGGAAGCGAAGGGACATTGGTGGGAGCTGTGTCTAAATATAACTTTTAACGACAAAATTTTGGAGGGGAGAGAAAGGTTGGTTCAAAAATCAAGTACGTTTTTGAAAAAAAACAAGTAGCGACGGACAGACTAACAGATAAACATCCATACTTGACTGAAGCATGACTGAAATGACTTTAGGGTAGGAAATTTGAATTTGAAATAAACCTAGGCAGTGATTGGCCACAGACAATCATTTTATCGGCGCTCAGACGCGCAAGTGGGGCCATTCCTCAATAGTTGTTCGATGATAGACACAGTATTTTAAAGTGTGGTGATTTCCAAATGAAAGAAAGTGAAATAAGTTCAGGGACGCCATACTATAGCCAGCAGCTCAGCTGAGTTTTGCTAGCATTTCTGTGTTCTTTATTCATAATCTGGTAAGATTGAAATTATTTCTTTGTATATTTTGAATATTGTTTAATGTTCGAGTGATTTGATACTGCCATATCATAATCTAGCCTTACAAACAAGTAGGGATTTGCTCTAGACCCCCCGCCCAAGTCAGGGTCTAGGGACCAACAATATACATAAACTCCAGCAAGGGTTAGGAAAGACAGATCAAGTGTTGAGAATAATGAAACATATTACCTATCCACTTTTAGGGAAGGAAACTAATAAATAATTTTCAGAATCTATAGTCTGGGAGGACCTATCTGATGTAAAACCACCATGGTAAATGTGCTGTTTGGTCAGAGAGATCTGACCTGTCTGTATGATGTGGTTGTTGTGTCCGTGTTGTGTCCAGACGTGGGTAGAGAATAGAATTTTGACACATAGCCAATACTTTGATTGCAGAGCTGTGAGTTTCAGTTGTCAACAAGGCGGTGTCCATTCAGTTGGTGATTTTACTCGAGTGTATCTGTGCAGTACGTTGTGACAGAGACCACTATTATTGCCCGCCAGCACGGAGAGGTGGGACCACCAGATTTCAGCACCAGAGCTACATATTCAAGATGAGTGAGCCTCTGGTCTGCTGGAAATTCACCAACGCCTTTTAGTTACTAATAACCCCATAAAATTCCCGCAATTTACTGGACACTGTGTAGTCAATATAGACAGGTGTGATGAGGCCACCCCAACAGCACAAGCATTACATATCCTCCCAATTAGATGACTACTAGAACATTTTAATAAAACTAACTAGTCTAGTACTTATATATGTACACTCTTGCATTTATTATGTAATATACCATGCATTTTTTCATAATTTCTAAATCTTTTAAGTTCTGGTCAACATAAAACGTGATCCAGAACAAAATAAATGTAAGATAATTCTATCGAAAATTTTACACTCTTGAGTTAGTTCAGTGTATTATAATATTTGTTAAATATTATTAGTCTGCTTAAATATCTGTGGGTGTATCCATAACTATCACACCACATTACATATCATTACCCTAGACATTTTACGTAGCTACATTCATTAGGAAAAAAAAAATAAGTGTGAGGTCGTAGTGGTAGCAAGAAAGGCCTTCTGACAATTCACAACTACATTTTATCTCAGGAGCCTTCACAGCTGACCTCATACATTACATTTAGTAATATCACCATCATACAATACCATCAAATCCCACTACATACATTGGGGGCTCGTCCGGGATAATTAGCCCAACAGTAATATTAGGATCTCCTGGTTGGAGAAATAAAATTAGGGGAAAAAAATTGTGAAATTCCCTTTAAAATTAAAAGTGTCCCTGCAGATAAAAGTTGGTGAATCTTCACAGCCAGTGATAATTAGTTAACTGGTTAGTTAGAATTAGTTAGACTATAGTCATAAGAAGTACTTAGTGTATTTACTGGTTAGAGATTTAGCTTGTATATTATTATATTGTCTGAAAAGTATGGCGGAGCTAGCAAAATTCCGATCAGCTGCTGTGCTGACCGCAAAGGAGATGGGAATGGATGGTCAGATTTTAATTCAATATGTAACGGCTGAATGTGATAAATATATTGAAAGGGAAGATAGAAAGGTAGCTGAAGAGAAGAGGTTACAAATTGAGGCTGATAGAGAAATTAAGAGGCTGCAGATTGAGGCAGAAGAAAAACGACAGCAAAGGGAGGCAGAAGAAAAACGACAGCAAAGGGAAGCAGAAGATAGAAGGTTGCTAAGGGAGCTGGAATTACAAGGCCCGGCTCCTGAAAATGGTGCCAGCCCTTTTGCCTCAGATGCTACGCCCAGTCTGGGAGCCTCAAACTCAGCTATGGGGTTTCATTTAGACCATTTTGTTGAAAAAGACGATGACATAGAGGGGTACCTAGGACGTTTTGAGTTATTAGCTACTACATATGGGTTAGAGAGAGAGAGAGGTGGAGTTTAAAGCTATCACAGGGATTGAGAGGTACTTCTTATGAAGTATTTGCTAAAATGAACAGGGAAGACCAAGACAATTATGACATGTTAAAGCAGGCTTTGTTATTAAGGTACGAGAAGAATGGTGAATTTTATCGTAAGAAATTTAGAAATGCCAAACTGTTGTCTGGGGAGACATACCACCAATTCTCTGCTAGACTAGAAACCTATTTGGAGAAATGGACGGCTCTGGGGAAGACCCAAGATCTTAAAGAAATGATCATGATTGAGCAATTGAGAGAGTCCATGGCTCCAGACATGAGAAAATTTCTCATGGAACAAGGTGCAGAGAAGTTGGGGGAAATTTTAAATGTTGCTGAGAGGTATCAGGCAGCCCAGGCAGAGGTAAGTGGTGCTAAAAAGAAGCACATAGACAATTTTAAAGCTCCACAGCAATTTAATAAATTTGATAATAGAGAGCAGGGAAATAAAGGTAGGACAAACTTTGAGCGGCCAAGAAATGACTATCGCGACAGAAACTCACAGTTCAATGACCAAAAGTTCAATGAAAGAAAACCGTTGAACCAAGGAAAAAGATGGTGTAAATGGTGCAAGAAGAATAACCATAACACCGAATTTTGTAGAAGGAAACCTTCAAACATTGCTGCAATGAAGTCGGGGACGCGAAGAATAAAGGTTAATCCTAATGGACAACAGGAACCTTATCACCCCCCAGTTTGTGAGGATGTTATTTGTAATGGGTCACCATAAGGTGCCTTTATGATACAGGTTTGGATTATGATTCAGTTTTGAAGTCTAGCCTAGTGAACCCAAGTCAGTATACCACAGAAACAGTGGAAATACAAGGGGCGACTAAGGACATACCACTCATGACACTTCCCATCGCAAGGATAACGGTGAAAACTCGCTATGTGGAGGGAGAAATCAGAGCAGCAGTGATAGATGAACCAATCTACCCTCTGATATTGGGGTGTAGATACGTCTTCTTGGGGAATCCCGAGAAACCTGTGATCATGGCGACAGTGCAGACCAGGTCACAGAAGAAGGAGGAAGAAGGTGAACCTATAAATGCTCATCCAGAGGAGATGAGGAAGGCGCAGGCTGAGGATAGGACACTCAAGCCCTGTTTTAAAAAATTGCCCAAATGCCACACACCTCCGAGCAAGGGGGAATATTTCATGAAGAACAAACTCTTATACAGGAAGGCCGGAACTGGAACAAATGGTCACAACCAGCTGGTTCTTCCCACTTCATATAGAGATAAAGTGATGGAACTCGGGCATGCGATTCCCTTCAGTGGTCACATGGGGATCAGCGCCACAGGACAGCGTATAGCTTGTCATTACTTCTGGCCAGGGATAACGGAGGATATAAAAAGATATGTCAAATCCTGCCCAGAATGTCAAAGGGTAGCTCCAAAGCACTGGACTGCTCCTGCAACTCTAGGGGAAATGCCCATAGTGGGAACACCTTTTGAGAGGGTTGCAGTGGATATTGTAGGACCTCTCACTCGGACCAAGAGGAGGAACAGTTACATCCTTACTCTGGTGGACACTTGTTCTATGTGGGGAGAGGCGGTAGCCCTGCCATCAATTGATTCAAAACATGTAGCAGAGGCACTACTTACAATATTTACCCGATTAGGATTCCCGCATCAAATCTTGACGGATAATGGTTCTCAGTTCAAGGGAAAACTAACGGAAGAAGTTTTTAAGCTATTTCAAGCCAGACACTTTCATTGTAGTCCGTACCATCCACAAGGGAACGGCCAGGTAGAGAGGTTCAACGGGACTCTCATTTCTATCCTGAGAAAGCTGGCACACGAAAAACCGGATCTGTGGGATCAATTCCTGCCCGCCGCATTGTTTGCGTACCGGGAGGTACCACATAGTTCAACCGGGATGGCTCCCGCAACTCTGCTATTTGGGAGGCCAATAAAAGGTCCATTAGAAGCTCTATTAAGGACCTGGACAGATGAGAAGGCGGAAGAGACTGTTACCTCATCGTATCAATACGTGAACGAACTGACCACTCGTTTGAAAGCTGGATGGAAACTGGCAAATGATAATTTGAAGCAAGCCAGGAAGAAACATGCAGCATATTTTAATAGGAAGGCAAAGGACAGGGAACTGGCAGTCGGAGAGAAGGTGCTGCTTCTACTACCCGGAAGCCAGAATAAATTACAAATTGGTTGGCAAGGTCCATATACGGTTCTAGAGAAGGTGTCTAGAACAAACTATAAAATTGACAAAAAGGGGAAGGAGAAAGTTTATCATGTAAACCTGTTAAAGAAGT
Organism: Oreohelix idahoensis; assembly: GCA_024509875.1. NCBI lineage: Eukaryota > Metazoa > Mollusca > Gastropoda > Stylommatophora > Oreohelicidae > Oreohelix > Oreohelix idahoensis. Next base: position 42,487 of record JAMPIV010018941.1, read on the forward strand.
ATCTGGACAGACCACTCCAGGAAAGCACCCCCTTATTGACCTTGGCTATTGCAACCCAGATGCAAAAAGAACCACTCACCTCACATGAATACCCATTACATCCTTGTGAAACCGCAGCACAGGTAAAAGTCAGTAAGCACCTGACTAAAAACCAGAGGGAGAGAGTTCAACAAGTTCTGGAGGAACATACAGATGTATTAACAGATAAACCAGGCCATACAAATTTGCTACAGTATGACATGAAACTGGTAGACTCAAACCCAATCTGTATGAGAGCCTATTCTATTCCGTTCGCGAAGGAGAAGGCATTGAAGGAAGAAATAGAGTATTTATTGAAGGAGGGGATTATTTCGCACAGTGAATCATCTTTTAGTTCTAGTGTCGTTTTGTTGAGGAAACCGTCTGGGGAACACAGACTGTGCATAGATTACAGGAAACTGAATGCTGTCACAGAAGGACAAGTGGATCCATTACCAGACACAAAACAGTTATTTGCCAGACTGAACAAGGCAAAATACTTTTCAAAGGTGGATCTTAGTAAAGGCTATTACCAGATCCCAGTGAAGCCTGAAGTGAGACCTTATTTGGCTTTTAGCACTTCGGATGGACATTATGAATTCAATATGCTACCATTCGGACTGAAAAATGCTCCGAGTGTGTTTTCAAGGATGATGCGCAAATTGTTGGATCCCCTGAATAACCCATGTATCACGAATTTCATGGATGATATTCTCGTTGCCACAGAGACATTTGAAGAACACATTGAAGCTCTGGAGATGTTGTTTGATAGACTTCGGGAGGCGAACTTAACTGCTAGGCCAACAAAATGTTGTATTGGATGCAAAGAGTTGGAATTCTTGGGACACACTGTATATCAGGGTAATATGACCCCTGATCCTAAGAACTTGGAAAAACTGCAGAGAGCACCTAGGCCGCAAACAAAAAAGGACGTGCGATCATTTGTGTCGTTATGCGGATTTTATCAGAAATACATCAAGAATTTTAACGCTATTTGTGCTCCTCTGACTGATCTGACTCGCAAGGGACTTCCAGATAAAATTATTTGGACTGCACAATGTGAACTAGCGTTCCAAGAGTTAAAGGAAAAACTCACTAGCAAGCCTATTCTCAAACTGCCTGATTTGACACAGGACTTTGTCTTAAGAACCGATGCAAGTAATGTAGGACTTGGAGGGGCTTTGTTGCAAAGATCATCTTCACCTGATGGGGAACTGAAACCAGTCGCTTATGCAAGCCGCAAATTGAATAAGGCGGAACAAGGATACTCCACAAGCGAAAAAGAATGTTTAGCGTTAATCTGGGCAATAAAGAAGTTTCAAATCTATCTGTATGGTAGGACTTTTGTGGTGGAGACGGACCATCAGCCTCTCGTATTCTTATCTCAGGCTAAGCATGAAAACGCAAGATTGCTGAGGTGGTCTTTATTGCTTCAACCTTATCAGTTCAGTATCCAATATATCCCAGGCAAATTGAATGTCGGTGCAGATTTCCTCAGTCGGCACCCCTGTGATCAAAATTAGAGTAGTGGCAGACGTGAGGAGTAATTTTACCTATGTGTATCGCTGGTTTTGGAACTTGCCATAGGCATGTTTTCAAGTGGGGAGATGTGTAGTGAAATTGACAGAGATACAACGGTAAAATACCTCCAAAGATAACATGTAAGGATAAAAACATAATGCGTAGGCTGCTGATAGTACATGATCGCCCAGACCGCGGGTCATCACCCTCCATAAAAATTGACTTGCTAGACAGGAGGGGAACGGCGGATAAAAAGGAAAAAATATGACTGGAAAGATTGCGTGAGACTAGAAAGGCTAAGGAGACGCAATTGGGGGGGGAAACGGAGAAAAGTCACGTTTCCCAAGTTGACCTAAAGTAAGGAACTCGACAGAAGGGACCTTGGATATGTTACGCCACAGTCATTTATTGGTCGCTTTTGCGATACCAAGCCTTTGATTTGAATTCAGCGGCAGAACGCAGATGTTTGGAATATTACAAAATTTTGGAGGGGAGGGAAAGGTTGGTTCAAAAATCAAGTACGTTTTTGAAAAAAAACAAGTAGAGACGGACAGACTAACAGATAAACATCCATACTTGACTGAAGCATGACTGAAATGACTTTAGGGTAGGAAATTTGAATTTGAAATAAACCTAGGCAGTGATTGGCCACAGACAATCATTTTATCGGCGCTCAGACGCGCAAGTGGGGCCATTCCTCAATAGTTGTTCGATGATAGACACAGTATTTTAAAGTGTGGTGATTTCCAAATGAAAGAAAGTGAAATAAGTTCAGGGACGCCATACTATAGCCAGCAGCTCAGCTGAGTTTTGCTAGCATTTCTGTGTTCTTTATTCATAATCTGGTAAGATTGAAATTATTTCTTTGTATATTTTGAATATTGTTTAATGTTCGAGTGATTTGATACTGCCATATCATAATCTAGCCTTACAAACAAGTAGGGATTTGCTCTAGACCCCCCGCCCAAGTCAGGGTCTAGGGACCAACAATATACATAAACTCCAGCAAGGGTTAGGAAAGACAGATCAAGTGTTGAGAATAATGAAACATATTACCTATCCACTTTTAGGGAAGGAAACTAATAAATAATTTTCAGAATCTATAGTCTGGGAGGACCTATCTGATGTAAAACCACCATGGTAAATGTGCTGTTTGGTCAGAGAGATCTGACCTGTCTGTATGATGTGGTTGTTGTGTCCGTGTTGTGTCCAGACGTGGGTAGAGAATAGAATTTTGACACATAGCCAATACTTTGATTGCAGAGCTGTGAGTTTCAGTTGTCAACAAGGCGGTGTCCATTCAGTTGGTGATTTTACTCGAGTGTATCTGTGCAGTACGTTGTGACAGAGACCACTATTATTGCCCGCCAGCACGGAGAGGTGGGACCACCAGATTTCAGCACCAGAGCTACATATTCAAGATGAGTGAGCCTCTGGTCTGCTGGAAATTCACCAACGCCTTTTAGTTACTAATAACCCCATAAAATTCCCGCAATTTACTGGACACTGTGTAGTCAATATAGACAGGTGTGATGAGTCCACCCCAACAGCACAAGCATTACATATCCTCCCAATTAGATGACTACTAGAACATTTTAATAAAACTAACTAGTCTAGTACTTATATATGTACACTCTTGCATTTATTATGTAATATACCATGCATTTTTCATAATTTCTAAATCTTTTAAGTTCTGGTCAACATAAAACGTGATCCAGAACAAAATAAATGTAAGATAATTCTATCGAAAATTTTACACCCTTGAGTTAGTTCAGTGTATTATAATATTTGTTAAATATTATTAGTCTGCTTAAATATCTGTGGGTGTATCCATAACTATCACACCACATTACATATCATTACCCTAGACATTTTACGTAGCTACATTCATTAGGAAAAAAAAAATAAGTGTGAGGTCGTAGTGGTAGCAAGAAAGGCCTTCTGACAATTCACAACTACATTTTATCTCAGGAGCCTTCACAGCTGACCTCATACATTACATTTAGTAATATCACCATCATACAATACCATCAAATCCCACTACATCGGCAAACAATTGTCCCACTACGACTCCTGACATTTGAGAAGTCTCACTCCGACTACAGATTTACCAGTCATATGGCATACAATTCAGAGTCGGAGTCCGGACATTTTTACCTACTCCGACTCAACTAAAAATAACTAACTCCACTACTAGACTCTCGACTCTGACTCCACAGCGCTGTCTCCATCATACCTCTCGGTCACTCTCTGTATCCAAATATGTAGCGTCTGTTCTTCTACATTTGTGTCACGGCGCCTCTTCTCTTTGTGTATCTCTGACCATATCGTATATAATTTTCTCTGGGAGGTCCATGTCTTGGCCTAGTTATTCCAGAGCGCGACTAGGTAATTATTTGTCTGCCCAATCATAACAATTTCTGCTTTATTCCTATTGCTTGGAATGCATTAAGCTAGCACGTATTTTTATAACATTCTGTCCGTGGTGTTGTTTGTCAATACTGATGGATCCCATCTCATTGTAACATCACCGGCAATGAAGAGGCTGACTGATTGGCAAAGGAAGGTGAAAAGCTACCTCAGCCTAATGCAAGTATAACTTTCGAGGAGGTAAAGAGTTTTATCAGAATCAGATACAGAAACAAATGGGATGCAGGGCATCCAGGTCACGTACAAAATGATGCATACTACCAGCTAAATAGAAGAGAGCACGTGGGAATCTTCAGTTTCCGCACGGGCCACAACAGATTGGGATACTTTCTATTCAACAAGGTAAAGATAGGAACTACCGATGAGTGTAACTGTGGCACTGATAAAAATGACTGCTGAACATCTGCTTGAAAGATGCCAAACATATATTTGGAACAGAGAAAGCGCATATAACCGACACAAGTACCAACCGTGGACAAGCTCTACGGAGATGCAGATAGCCTCAAGCTGATTGCTGCTTTCTTTGAAAACTTTAAGTAGACGTTTGAGAGTGTACGAAGAAGAAGATATATTAATGTTTTTTCCTCTTTCCCATGATGTTAGAATGTTCATAAACATTTTGCTTTACCGTGTACTATCTCTATGTTTAGTTACAGGCTAAGAGAACGTAAGAAACTAAAACTGAAACACACTGTACGAAACGCATTCTGGTAAAACTTAGACTGATGCTAGCAAGGGCCATAACTTTGCGAAAGAACAAGAACAATAACATGACATCATATTTGGAGAGAATCGGTAAAAGTAAACATATGACCAACACGTATTATTGCTACAGAAGATGTCACCTGTTTTTGCATGACTTTTTGCTATTTTATTATTTGATTTTTATTTTATTAATTATCTCCGCAAGATGATAGATGACTTTTGGTCCTTTAAGTTCCTGTGGTGGGATGACTGCTGTGTGTTTGCTACACGTAGGTTATTGCTTTAATTATAGCTTTATGTTTTCTGCTTCCACCTTACACTTCCATCCAATTTGATACCTTATAGTTTCCAGCCGGTTATCCAAGATTTCTTCATAAATAATGTGTATCTTGAGGAATTTTATTACATTAGTACTTTGGTTATGTAATTTAGTCTGAGTTCTTTTCTTTTCCATTTTAGCGTCATTATTCCCAATACTACCTGTAGTCATACAAGTGGTGTTGTTCCGTCCTGTCAATAAACTGAAAATATTGGTATAGTTTACCATCATAGAAAATAAAGAAAGATGTTGGTACAACTGAAGAAAGTAAAAACTATGCTAAAAAGCACCATAAATTATGGCAGGTAATCCACCAAAAAAAAAACTAACATCTCGAACTGACTCACAGTTAGCTGTTCAAACACTTAGAAGTGTACACGAGTGCAGCCAACCAGACATATCAGAGGAAATACTGCAACAGTACACATTTAAATAATAGAGGCTGCACAGTTCTGCTATCATGGATACTCTCAGAAGTAGGAATAGTAGGAAATGAGACTGCAGACAAGAAGGGCAAACAGGAAGAAGCAGTTTAAACCAAATAATTATAGTGTTAGGTAAAATAAACATCCATTCCTAATCAGAAAATTAATAATAACGGAATGGTCAATGAATCTGAATGAAAGTTCATAAATAAACATGACCATAAACTACTGATGATTCAACAAAGACATGCCAACAACTAACAAACTCTGCAATACGAAACAGCTTAGATTGCAACAAGGAGCAATATATTTTATGATAGATTGAAATTTTTTTTTTTAAACAGTGGTGAAAAGTACAGTAGCAGCAGGTGTATTGTAGAAATATTGTAATAGTAAAATCTATGTTATGCTGATGAATAAGAGGCAATAAAACGTCAAAATAAATGTCTCTAGCACAAGAGATAACAGTATTTTCTTATTTAACTTACTGAAGTTTAGCGTGGCTTCAAGGTTGAGATTATTGTCGATGTCCAGTTTAATACCCAAAGCTGGAATGCACAACAGAGAACATCGATTATACACAAAGTTGGCAGCATGTGCAGAGGTAGTTAGCTTTTAAGACTGAGAATGTAGACTGCACGCCATCATTCAGTGTATGTTATCTGCATGCATGTAAAGTTCAGCACACACATACATACACAAATGACCATTACAAACACATACACCTTACAAGAAGGAACGTTGGTAATAAACTAACGCACTAGCTTTGTAAAGACAGAGAGACATACGATAAACTCAGGAGAGAAGGTGACAGTCTATAGAGATTCTGTTGAATGCCGTCGACAAGAACAAAATACACATTATAGAACTGAATACACGATGTGAATAATAGAGTCCCTCTGTGTTGAGATTACTGGATGTTTGCATTTAATTGTTTAGGGAAATGCTGATATTACAGAATGATATACATGGGCTGCTGAGATAGGAAAAAAAAAACTAAATAAGGCAAAGCATCTTACATTCGTATTGTATTGTAATTTCCGTGGATAGAATATATTATGATATTACAAAAGCACATTACTGTGTACTAACAAGACATGATTCATCATAAAAGTTAAGTACAACAACAGTTTGTTATCTTACAATTCACAACAAAAGTTAAGTACATTAATATTTTGTTTTCTTACAATTCACAACAGAAGGTTAATACAACAAAAGTTTGTTATCTTAATATTCACCACGAAAGTTAAGTACAAGAAGATTTTGCTTTCTTGCAGTTCACAACAAAAGTATAGTACAACAACATTTTGTTTTCTTACAATTCACAATAAAAGTTAAGTACAACAACATTTCGTTTTCTTTCAGTTCACAACAACATTTTGTTTTCTTACCGTTACAGACTGTTCTCTTTGTTTTCGTACTTAAGCCGCTGTTGGTAATTCTGTTAAAGGCCGAGGTCAATTGATCTTTGTCTGGAGGAAGACATAGACTTAAGGTTACTTTGTTGTGTTCCACACAAAGGTGGAATTATATTGCAGTACAAGACATGTTTATTTTCCCCCTTAAATATTCCAATACAAATAGCAAACTTATTTGCTGAAGTACCTGAGAATGTGGTAGTACATGCGAAAAACGAAACGACAAGACAAACGATAAAAATAAGAAAAGAATGAATAAAAAGAATGGAAGAATATTGGTAAGTGAATGTGTGAAGGTAAGTAATTAGAAAATAATTAACAGCAAACAGAAACTGACAATATTAAATGTTAACAAAGACAAACAAGGAAGATGAAGATAACAATAGAGAACGCAGAAAAATAGAAAGTTAAGGATAAATACGACCTTCGTTATATTATTTATATATATAGTGAGAGAGAGAGAGAGAGAGAGAGAGAGAGAGAGAGAGAGAGAGGTAGTAGCTCTTTTAAACAGTAAATAAGACCTACTTGCGTCAGTGCCTAATACCCAAGGAGACTTTTGATTGGAACTTGTACGGACTCCGAGGAGAACTGTTGGTGAATTATAATATCATGTCAGATTGACAAGAAACTAGCACAAACACATGTTTAGCATTATCTTGAGCACCTTAATACATAAATCATGTTACATTACAAAACCTGATCCATCCACTGAAGCAATAAAAACATGATTTGACTACAAATTAAGGTGTACAACCAGTAGAACGCATGGCTTAAAAAGAATGCGTGATGACACGCACGTGAGCACGTCAAGAATTCTTCATGCAGGTATGTTCTACTTCATAGAGAGATTGATTAATGTTGTGATTACAAGTATTGTGGTTACAAGTGTTGTGGTTGCAAGTGTTGTGGTTACAAGTGTTATGGTTACAAGTGTTGTGGTTACACGTGTTGTGGATACAAGTGTTGTGGTGACAAATGTTGAGGTTACATGTGTTGTGGTTTTATGTGTTGTGGTTACAAGTGTTGTGGTTACAAGTGTTGTAACTACAAGTTTTGTGGTTACAAGTGTTGTGGTTACAAGTGTTGTGGTTACATGTGTTGTGGATACATATTGAGTCGTTACAAGTGCCGTGGTTACAAGTGTTGTGGTTACAAGTGTTCTGGTTACATGTGATGTGGTTGCAAGTGTTGTGGTTATACGTGTTGTGGTTACAAGTGTTGTGGTTACAAGTGTTGTGTTACAAGTGTAGTGGTTACAAGTGTTCTGGTTACATGTGATGTGGTTGCAAGTGTTCGGGTTATATGTGTTGTGGTTACAAGTGTTGTGGTTACAAGTGTTGTGTTACAAGTGTAGTGGTTACAAGTGATGAGGTTACAAGTGGGGTGGTTACATGTGTTGTGGTTACATGTTGTGTTGTTACAAGTGATGTGGTTACAAATGTTGTGGTTACAAGTGTTCTGGTTACAAGTATTTTTGTTACAAGTGTTTTGGTTACAAGTGCAAAAATTGGCTCAGCGTCCATTCACTATGTACTGTCACAGCAAGGCGATGGCGCCGTCTGGTTGGTCCTAGGTTCGATTCCCGGTCAGCCTATCACTTATATTTTCTTTTCTGTTGTCGAGTGCCATCCTTTATAGTTTTATCTCTGCCGCAAGATCTGCTCCCTATAATCCCATCATTAGAGCCATAGAAAGTTAAAAGTAAATATTTTATCGAAAGTTAACATCATTTTAAAGAATTGTAATGTTTCCGGTATAATAAGGTTTCCATATCTTATCCTTACCTTCCAAGATTGAAAGATATAACCCATTATTACTCGGGTCGTTATCCTTACTGAACATGCGTTCTCTAGCGCCTTCCGCGTCTGCAAAAATTTCAAAAAAAGTAAACAAATAAACCTGCCATAAAAAATGATTTTTTCCTGCCTCGTTTAAAAGTATTTTGAATTGGAATAAAATCATAACCGTTATATATTTTCATCTGCCGCAAAGTAAATAGAATAGAAATCCCATCATTGTAGCCTGTAAAAAAGTTCTTAGATCACTGCACTGATTTATAGAGCACATTCATCTGGACAAGAGATTGATTTTAATTATAGAAAAATTTATAACAAAACGACCAATATTGACGATGCGTATGCCATGTGTATCTTCAGATGATTAAAATAAATTAAATTCTTCTTTTTTTTTTGTTTTTAATAGGAGAAAGAATGAGAATATACGAAAACGATTATCTTCACCTTTTGATCAATAATTTTACTTCTTATGACATTCTGAAGTCAATTATTTCACGAATTCTTTATTGCCGTTATAATTCTCATTGCTTGATTTTCGAGTCTGCTGATTTTATCGAAGTCTGACTTAGCAGCTGCTCCCTATGCTGCAATGCCATACCACATAAAACTGGACTCACTCGTACTTCTTAGATCACGCACTTTAGANCTCTCTCATCTGCACCCCACGCTGTTGCAGCAATTATAGAAAAATTTATCTCATAAATGCTACCAATATTGCCGACTCATTTTCCCTTCATTTATCTTCATGAGCCATGTGTTGGCCCACTATTCCAGTGATGTTAATGCTTGCTGCATCTGCATGTTTGCAGTAGTGATATACTCTCCAGAGATCCACAAGGCTAAATCATCTGTGTTATTCTTGGAATATTTTCTGTTACGTCATTTATGTATGCAAGGAACAGTGTAGGTGATAGGACCCTCTTGTGGGACCCCCTGCTCTAATATAAACGTTTTACTAGTCTTTCCTTGTAATTGTACTCTGGCGGTTCTGTTCTCAAGGTAGTGGCCAATCCATTTGTACATTTTCCCACACACAACTTCTCTACAGTTTGACTTTCAATCTCTCTTTCCATACTTTATCAGAAACCTTTTCCAAATCTACCCAAACCACTAAGTGTGTTTGTTTTGTTTTTTTCTTGGAAGTCATCTTCGATTTCCAGAGCTATATGTGTGATCTGATCTTCAGTGGATTTGTGTTGCCAAAAACCTCCTTGTTGAATGGTTAATTGATGTTTGTTTTCCAGGTGCCACATCAGTCTGGTATTAATCATACGCTCCATCAGTTTTCATACACAGCTTAAAAGGCTGATTGGTCTGTAACCATTTGGTTCTTACAGATCATTGTCTTTCGTTGGCATAGGTATCAGTATAGCATCCTTCCATGTTTAACTTTCCATATCGTTATCGGGGAATTGCTGGCGAGAGAAAGGTAGAATAGGACCTCTGCTCCAAACATTCATGTCCTAAGAAGGTGAGGTTCATAAAGAGTAGTAACATCACATGTAAAGCGAATTGTAACTGAAACTGTCACTGCAGGAGCACATACGTGCTTCGTTGAGGCTTCAAGCAATGGCAGAATACTATGATTTAGTTTTGAAAGTTTTTTTTGTGTCAACAACTGATTAGTGCTTTTTTTGTACGATGAATGATATTTTGAATAGCAAGGAACTTTCGTTTTGTTTCAAATGACAGTTTTTAACAAACTTGAAATTTGAGATGAAAAAGTAGTCTTACGTACCTGGAGTCAAGGAAGCATTCTCTGGTTGTGTGGCCACCGCTGTAAGAAATCAAGTAACAAACGGTTTTACTCACATCGAAACAATTAATAATTACGCTGATAAGTATTAATGAATTATTGTTTGATGTGACAAAGTTTTATTTTAGTAAGAATTGTAGAATGTTTGCTTATTATTTTAGTTTTTGTCGTTCACGTGTTGTGCTGTACAGCTGGATTCCTAAATGGTGTCTTCTTTATTTCTAAATAACGGCAATTCTAGTACTAAAGAATATTTAAAACTATGAGAAGAGAAGTATGCCTTATTTCGTCGAGTGTTTAGTAATACTGTGTTAAATATTCATCAATGATTTTTTTTGTTTTTGTTTAAGAAAGAAATGTCTTGCCGGACTTTTCTCTGTGTTTATTTTTCTATTCCTGTCTTCTTTTCTCAAATCCTTACCTCACCCAACTCAAATTCAGCGATCTTTACCACATGGTTCACATATACTCTATTTCGGCATGCAAAATATGGTAAGTAAACAATACCGAAGAATATACACTTAACAAAAACACGTAATGTCTAATAGCTTTTTCTTAACTACAGTGCAGTCCATTTAAGAACTCGCTTAAGTCGATGTTTGCTTAACTTAAAGTAGGTCCAATTGTCTTTTTTGGCTGTGTTTAAAAATAATACATTAAAATTAAAGAAAAAAATTAATGTTAAATCGAATTGTGTTACAAGGGGATTGACATAAGTCTTGGGCCTGAACCATAGAATGTAGACACAGGAGGATGATTAAAATCGTTGGGGCATATTTAAAGTTCAATCAAATATTAGGCACTGAATGTGTAGAAGTAACGCCTTTGTTTCCTTCAAATGTGTTTTTTCCCGCAACGGTTGCACGGCGCAAATGTAACCACTATTGACCGGATCTGCTGCTCCAAAGATTTGACAAAACAATGGTAAAGGGAGAAGAAGGAGCCTGATCTGTGATAAAATTTTCTGATGTTTCAGGGAAAAAACACCTACAGAAAATACACAGGGAAGATGGGAACCAAGTGTTTCGTGATTCTTGGGTCCTTCATATAACTTCGGTAAAAAACTATGTGTCAATCTAAGTTTAAGTTCGGCGGGCCGCTCAAATGTTGCCAGATCTGCCAAGACTCTGGTAGATCCAGTACTCAGAGTGCAACGAAGAAACCGGCAACAAGAGTGAAGAAAATCAATGACCAAGGATCAAGAAATGGACAATCGTAGAGATAGCTAGGTAGAGTTAAAACTAAATGAAAAGAAACAGTTTATAGAATTTTACACAACGGAAGACTGTGAACATGAGAAAAGTGTTGTGCACGTCTGAGGTTCCCGCGGACTGGTTGAACACGTGAACAATAAGCCAAACGAGGGTAAATTGCTGTCAACATTGTTTGCCACAAAAAGTGTACAGTCAAAAAATTGTTTTGTGAGACAATGGGTGACCGTAAGAATGAGACATTGTGGTACAGCCCATTATGACCCCGAAATCCAAAAATTGGCCAGCCATGCAATGGAAAATCCCCGGGTTTTCCCCCCAACACCTGTCAAGCCCGAGAGCGCAGAAATCTGCAAGGAAACAGAGATCGCCTGACAGTTTTTTTGGGACTGCAAATGAGTTTCCTTTTGAAAGATTATCTGCTTCGAGGCCACACAGTAAACGGGCAGTAACTAATCGCCGATCTCTCACATCACCAAACTAAGAAAGGGTTGTGGACCAGTAAATTGAGGGATAATGCGCACTGAAAATCTTCCTTTGCTTCAAGACAACGCGCCCTCTCACAAAGCACGGCTTGTGCAGCTAGCAGCCAACGATTTGAATATTGAAATTCTTCCACAACCACCATATTCTCCAGATTTGGCTCCATCAGACTTTTTTCTATTCCCAAATCTTAAAAAACAGTTAAAAGGAAATCATTTTGACAGCGATTACGAAGAGTTATACTGGCATGTGATGACTGGTTTAGTTTGAAAAATAGGGTGTTCTACTCCCAAGGTTTTTTCAAGGTCAAGCAGAGATGGCAGAAGTGTGTCAGTTGAGACGGTGGCTATATTAAAAAGGAATAAACACTATACAAAATTTCAGCTCTCTGTGACATGTCCTTCATGGTCAGGCCCAAGACTTATGTCAATCCCCTTGTAAATAGAATTTTCAATGTCGAAGTAATTTTTCAGTCCCAACTCAAATGTTGTCTCGCTTCAGCAGAAGTTCTGTCTTTACCTCTCTCAGAAGATCAAGTTACTACAAACGTGTGCGAGTTCTTATTGAGACGGCCTTGTACTTTACTTCTCGGGGCGAAGCGATGCAGTCAACTTTGATGTACGCCTAATCGAATCCTCACGAGTAACATTATTTTTTTCACTGTTTGGGTTTCAACTCATCTCGTTATTTCATCTTTTATGTTTACATACATCTTCGGGTAGCAATTTACATCCGTGGTTTCCAACTGGACATGCTTTCGGGTCGCCCACTCCCCTTTTTATTTGTTGTACTTATTTTTGTGCTGACGAAAAACCATGTAAAAGTTAAAGGTAGTACATGGCAGATACTGACGTAGGGGAGCGAAGCGTTAGATACTTCGCTATATGGCAGATACTGACGTAGGGGAGCGAAGCGTTAGATACTTCGCTATACTAAGTCTACTTTGTGACATGGAGTGACCACGTACCTTCCTCGCTGCCTGTGCTTTCCCTAACACAAAGCAGAGTCGGATACATATTTGCAGATGGGAAGCCTGGAGCGTGATCCTGCCATTTTAAAACCCGGAACATGGTAAATTTACCTAAATATATTTAAAAAACACGCGTGGTTTCAAGGCTGTATTTTTGTTTCCTCACAAGAGCCGCGTTTGATCACCAGTAATAATTCCCGGCTTGTTTTACCAATTACTTTCTCGTCAGTTATTGTTGAGCATTACTGAAAGGTTGTTTCACAAGAGCATTGCATGCTTTGTTCTGATGAAGCCGTAGAACGTCATGTATCATAACTGACAGTTAACCGGCGAAATGTTATTTATAATGTGATTAATCAATTAATAAGCCAGTTTTAAGAAATGAATAACGAAAAAACGAAGCTATAAGTAAGTATAAAACAAAATATAGCTGCTTAGAATGTGAGCTGACAATTGATTTCGACATATTTAGATGGAGGAGGTTACAAATTTCAGATAAAAGATCAATCTCAATTAGCATATGTGTTGTAGTTTGAATAAAAATATTGTCTACGCTTGGCTGCATCTGTGGTTTTATTACGGCATGGAAAAGAAAATGTACGGCAGGTGACATATAGGTCGTTAATGAAACTGGAAGTGAGTATGAAATTCATCGGTATGAAAGCTCTACTGACATTTCTTACCGTCTAAAATTTGATGCTTTGTTTCTTGTGTCCAGGAACAAACATCACAACGTTCAACATCGACAATTACTTTCGCCTTTTTGGGCTATACAGACAAATAGACAGACATACCAACAGTTATGTAAGCAGGCAGACAGACAGGCAAGCAGATGGATCGATAAATGGATAGATAGATAGATAGATAGATAGATAGATAGATAGATAGATAGATAGATAGATAGATAGATAGATAGATAGATAGATAGATAGATAGATAGATAGATAGATAGATAGATAGATAGATAGATAGATAGATAGATAGATAGATAGATAGATAGATAGATAGATAGATAGATAGATAGATAGATAGATAGATAGATAGATAGATAGATAGATGATGATATAATCCCTTTAGCTGTGAGCAGGTAGCTTTTGACATCCCATTGCCTCTCTGACAAAGGTGCAATCTTCCTCAGTTGTTGTGGTGATGTGTAGAGTGCATTGTGGATGGTTGGTTGCGATGGGAGTAGCTGGTGTCGCAGGTCTGTTAGTCTTGGCACTGCAACAGCAGGTGTTCAACTGATTCCTCATGGTGGTGGCAGTGCCTACAGTTTGGTTCACGTAGTGGGTCTATTCTATTTAAATGTTTATTGACGGGGGCATGGCCTGTTCTCAGCTGGAAAATTAGACTCTGATCTCTTCTTTTCAGTTGTTTAACTGGATCTTGGGGGTTTGGTTTAGCATGATGTTTGAAGAATGGACGCCCGGTCTGGGAGGTAGCCCACTGGTTTAGCCATTCTTGCCTATAATTGTTTCTCAGGATCTGTTGACAGGTTTGTAGTGTAGTACTTGATGGGAACTGGGGCAGTGCTGCTCCTCTTTTGGATAGTTTGTCGGCTTTTTCATTTCCTGGGACTCCGACATGCCCAGGAATCCACTGGAGTGTAACTTCGACGCAATAGGAAGTGAACAGTTGGTCAATTAATCTACAGATGTTATTAATATCAGGAGACATTTTGCTTTCTAGGGCTTGAAGTGCTGACTTTGAGTCTGAGAATATAACAATATCCTCAGCAGGAGTGATGCCACCTTCAAAGTCTGAGATTATCCGGTACAATGCTTTTTCTAGTGCTGTTATTTCTGCATCATAGCTGGAACAAATTTCTCCGCAAGGGCCAAAGATGCGAGGGTGGTCTTCTGGGTGCTGGTTAAGGTATTTTATCACTGCGCCATATCCAGCATTGGGGGTAGCTTTAAATGCAGATCCATCTGTGTAGACATGGATGATATCTTGTGGATATGAGTCTATAATTTCTAAAGCGATGGTTTTCAGTAGTGGTCCTAGAGTGTTCTTGTCTGCTGAGGGGTCAGAGAGTTCAGTTCTTACTATGGGAGTAGTTACCTGCCAACAAGGTGGTTCATTATTGACAGTTACCATCGGCTTTCTAACTGCTGGTAGAGTTGGGGCTGTGGAGTTGGTGGAACCCTATAGGTGTAGATGCAGAACCCACCGGCGAGTGGTACAAGTCTGGTCTGCACCAATCCACCCCCACTTTATGGGTTAAATGCTTTCTTGCCTCATTCTTCACTGTTTGTCTCCTATCCAATAATCCCCATGGATGACGAAGAGATGCAGACCAGCGGACATTGCACCTTTGTCCCTCTGTGACAGCCTCCTAGGTGGCGGGGAACGCCAGATATACCATCACTGCAGAAGGGTTGGCAAATCTGACTGAAGAATGATGAATTAGCTGACCCAGATGAATATGCTATCCTTCTGGCAGGACGTGACGATCCTGTGATACTGATACACTGGACTGCCTCCCTTCGGGGATACTGAAAAAATGCATCCATACCCCCCCTCCCCCGAGATAGATAGATAGATAGATAGACAGATAGACAGACAGACAGACAGACAGACAGACAGACAGACAGACAGACAGACAGACAGACAGACAGACAGACAGACAGATAGATAGATAGATAGATAGATAGATAGATAGATAGATAGATAGATAGATAGATAGATAGATAGATAGATAGATAGATAGATAGATAGATAGATAGATAGATAGATAGATAGATAGATAGATAGATAGATAGATAGATAGATAGATAGATGGGCGGATGGGTGAGTGGGTGTATGGATGAATGGGTTGATGGATGTTCGGGCATAAGATGGAGGAATAGATGGATGTGCGTGCAGGTAGGTAGGTCAGAGTTTGATATGTACAACGAACGAACGAACGAACGAACGAACGAACGAACTTTATTTTCAACGGGTTAAGAATTGGGCACGCAGGCCCGTCTGACATTCTGCCCTTCCTCTCTCTCTCGTCATGTATACTATATCCTTTCATAGATATGTAGATATGTAGGTAGTTAGGTGGGTTTAATTCTTTTTTATTAACGGATTGATTGATTTAATCATTACTTTATTGGTAGGATTGCATTAATACTGATAAATAATAAGGCAAATGAGTATTCAATTTCTCGGGTAGACACACATACGTACCTTCAATGCCTGAGTCTATGGATATACTTTTATTTGCGATTTTACCGATAGCATCATAGAACGTCTCTGTGACAGAAGTAAAATTATTTCAGCTGATGGTGATGACAAAAGATAGATCAACATTCAGAAGGAAAATGGTTCCTAAAATGGAACTTTGTTGTCATCATAATCATCACCCTTCAGCTCCCTGTGGAACATCCGCCTTCAACAACCTCATGCCAAGCCATTCTGCCCTGTTCCATCAGCAGACGAAGGAGAAGAAATAGAAGTAGTAGTAGTAGTATTTGTAGTAGTAGTAGTATTTGTAGTAGTAGTAGAAGTAGTGGTTATTGTAAATGTAAAGGTAGTCCTATAGCAGATACTGCCGAAAGGGAGTTAAGTGTTACATATTTCACTTTACTATGTCCAGCTTCGACAAGTAGGGTGACTAGTTAATATCCTTGCTGCCTTTGCCTTTCCTTAATTAAGAGCAGTGTCAAGTACCCATTTACAGCTGGATAAACAGGAGCGTAACGCTATCGTGTTTCGAACCTGACATGTTTTTCACGAAAAGCTAGTAGTGGTAGTAGTAGTGGTAGTAGTAGTAAGAGTAGTAGCCGTAGTAGTAGTAGTAGTAGTAGTAGTAGTAGTAGTAGTAGTAGTAGTAGTAGTGGTAGTAGTAGTAGAAGTAGCAGTAGTTATAGTGGTAGTGGTAAAAGTAGTAGTTGTTGTTGTTGTTTTAATAGTAGTGGTAGTAGTGGTAATGGTAAAGATAGTTGTAGTAGTAGTGGTAAAAGTAGTAATAGTAGTACTGGTAGTAGTAATAGTAGTAGTAGTGGTAGTGGTAAAAGAAGTAGTAGTAGTGGTAGTAATAGTAGTAGTAGTATTTGTAGTTGTAGTAATATTTGTAGTAGTAGTACTAGTAGTATTTGGAGTAGTAGTAGAAGTAGTGGTTATTGTAAATGTAAAGGTAGTCCTACAGCAGATACTGCCGAAAGGGAGTTAAGTGTTAAAGACTTAACTTTACTATGTCCAGCTTCGACAAGTAGGGTGAATAGTTAATATCATTGCTGCCCTTGCCTTCATTAAATTAAGAGCAGTGTCAAGTACCCATTTACAGCTGGAGAAACAGGAGCGTAACGCTATCGTGTTTCGAACCTGACATGTTGTCCGCAAAAAGCTAGTAGTGGTAGTAGTAGCGGTAGTAGTAGTAGGAGTAGTAGCGGTAGTAGTGTATTGTTGGGGTGGTGGTGTGTGTTGGGTAGTATATGGTAGTATATTAGTAGTAGTAAGTTGAAGTAGGATAGTTGTATTGATTTGGTGATTGTGGTTGGTTGAGGTGGGAGTGGTATGTAGTAGTAGTAGTAGTAGTGGTTTTTTGTTTGCGTTGGTGTGTGAGTGAAGTATGGTATGTTTGGTAATATAGTAGTAGTTGTAAGTAAGGGAGTTTAGTGGGTAGTAGTATTATTTGTGGGAAGTTGTAGTATTAGAAGTAGATTTGTTGGTAGGTTAGTAGTAGTAGTAGTAGTAGTAGTAGTAAAAGTAGTAAAAGTAGTAGTATTAGTAGTTGTTGTAGTAGTAGTGGTAAAAGTAGAAGCAGTAGTAGTAATGGTAAACGTAGTAGTAGTAGTGGTGGTAAAAGTAGTAGTAGTAGTAGTAGTAGTAGTAGTAGTAGTAGTAGTAGTAGCAGTAGCAGTAGCAGTAGCAGTAGTAGTAGTAGTAGTAGTAGTAGTAGTTGTAGTAGTTGTTGTTGTTGTTGTTGTTGTTGTTGTTGTATTTGTTGTTGTTGTTGTGTTTGTTGTAGTTGTTGTAGTTGTTGTAGTTGTTGTAGTTGTTGTAGTAGTAGTGGTAAAAGTAGAAGTAGTAGTAGTAATGGTAAACGTAGTAGTAGTGGTGGTGGTAAAAGTAGTAGTAGTAGTAGTAGTAGTAGTAGTAGTAGTAGTAGTAGTAGTAGTAGTAGTAGTAGTAGTAGTAGTAGTAGTAGTAGTAGTAGTAGTGGTAGTAGTGGTAGTAGTAGTAGTAGTAGTGGTAGTAGTAGTAGTGGTAGTGGTGGTAGTAGTAGTAGTAGTAGTAGTAGTAGTAGTAGTAGTAGTAGTAGTAGTAGTAGTAGTAGTAGTAGTAGTAGTAGTAGTAGTAGTAGTAGTAGTAGTAAAAGTAGTAGTATTGGTAGTTGTTGTAGTAGTAGTGGTAAAAGTAGAAGTAGTAGTAGTAATGGTAAACGTAGTAGTAGTAGTGGTGGTAAAAGTAGTAGTAGTAGTAGTAGTAGCAGCAGCAGCAGCAGCAGCAGCAGCAGCAGCAGCAGCAGCAGCAGCAGCAGTAGTAGTAGTGAACTACATAATCTGCATTTTTTTAAATTATTAATGTACGCCCACTATTACTCGAGGCGAGAATCTCCGGTTAGTGTATCTAACCTGAGACTGATTTTTACGTGAGTATTTCTTTTTCCCTGTGCACTGACAGGTGTCCACTCGCCATTCAGGCAGATAATCGCCGTCTTCGGAGGGTACCCATTGGAGCTGCGTCGGCTCAGGAGCCGCCAGTCACTGGTCAACGACACTCCTTCAAATATCTTTGCCAGGGCTCGAATTAATCGAGCATTTAGAACTGGTAACCTACTACTGACAAAAAATTAGAAACTGTGCTAAAAAGTACCAGAAATTAAAGCACATAATCCACCCAAAAAAAACTAACATCTCTTACTGACTCACTGTTAGCAGTACAAACACTTAGAAGTGTAGCTTTAGTGCAGTCAACCACACATATCAGAGGAAATACTGCAACTCAATACACATTTAAATAATAGAGGCGCCACAGTAGTGCTATCATGGATACCCTCACAAGTAAGAAATGAAAGAAATGAGACTGCAGACAAGGAAGATAAAACAGAAAGAAGCAGTTTAAACCAAATAATTATAGTGTTAGGTAAAATACAAATTCATACCTAATCAGAAAATTAATAATAACGGAATGGTTAGAGAATCTGAATCAAAGTACATAACATAGATATGCCCATAAACTACTGACAGCTCAACGAAGACATGCCGACAACTAACAAATTCTGCAATACGAAACTGCTTAGATTGCAACAGGAGCAATATAATTTATGATATGGGAAACCCTACTGCACAACATGGCTCGAAAAACATACTACAACACACTACCTGCTCACGTGTAAAAATATGAACGACAAAGAATACCATCAATGGAATATTTCAAAGCATAAAATTCCTCACCACCATTACCATCACTAGAAACCGTGCTAAAAATTGACTTAACGCAGGTGTTGTGAGTAAAATTCATAACATTTGTGTCGATATCATTAAATGGTTCGACAAGGCTTCTCGTTTGTTTATTATATGTAGTCCTTGGTAACACAGGAAGTGACGTCATTGCCTCGAGGTGCAGATGGGCAGACGTCAAAGTTGCTATTGGCAGACGTGAGAGATCGGCTGCAGTGACTTCGATGTTTGTGGCTGATGGCGGGTGGACGTATGTCTGTGAGCTCATGAAAGTTATAAAAATATTGTGAGATATCACTATCATGTACCATCCACTAGTGCAATCAATATACTTTTGTGAGATGTATTTAGCTTTATTCTACAAGGGAGAATGATTTCTGCATCACATGTAAGTGTGCTTTAATAAAACTTTGAAGTCAATCAAAGGACAGTGTTCTTGAGCTACGACGTTACAGAGACCTTTTCGAGACTGCATTTGTAATGCCATAAGATATTGGCTTGATTATAAACATGTATATGGAGCAACGTCTCATGTGATATTAAATTTATTGTGTTTGTGCCACTTCGCCTTTGTGACTTTGCCACGGCATGTTTTGTGGATTGTGTGCGGTGGTCTTTTGTGAAACCCTAGCAACTGTCTTGGCCAGAGTAACCAGTCATATAATATTAATATAAATAATATAAGACCCCGTGTAACGCAACATCAGGCAACTCCACATCGAAGAAAAAATTCTATGTTACAAAAAAAAGTCATAAATGTATAACAGTCACCTGAGATAAAGTCCGCAATACAGGATAAAGGATAGTCACAGAATTGGATCGTTCTGTTTTTCCTATTTTCTCTCTCTCTCTCTCTCTCTCTCTCTCTCTCTCTCTCTCTCTCTCTCTCTCTCTCTCTCTCTCTCTCTCTCTCTCTCTCTCTCTCTCTCTCTCTCTCATTCTCTAACTATTTCTCATTTTCGGAGCCCAGAAATATGCACTACGGTCACTGTTTACATTTCCACTCTTCGATTCATGTCAGCTCAAGGCGTAATTGACCATCCCGAAAGATTAATTTAATCACTAAACGTGATAATAACCAAACTGATTCCGGGTAAGAACATGAAATACGGGTTTAGCTGCATAACCTCGTTTGTCTAGACGGGCAAACGCATTTGTATCGCTCCATGGTAAAGGGAAGCGATCAGGAGAGTCTGATAAGCAATGTACTCAGACATATGAAATTACATGTGATAATAAGTACAGATAATCCCAATCTTGGGAGACATTTTTAAAAGTGTGACAATAGTTAACATTACCGATAAGCGACGGAAATAACTACTCTTTATATGGAAAGTGACTGTTTGAATTTCACAAACGTATGAGTCACGGAGAAAATTCCATAAGGAATGTTATTATAACACGAACTTTGAATGCTATTGGCTGGCATTTGGAATGTAATTCGTTCTAATTGGAAGTTTTGTCGGAAACGCCATGCACATTTTAGACATACGACAATGCATTCAAGAATCGTCAAGCAGACATCTCGGACTAAAGCCAGGAAAGAATGGAAGTTGTGACGAATCTGTTGTGCACTTTTATAACTTTCATCCTCTCCGGTCGTATCACTTCTTTTCTTCATTTTCATCACCGATCATCCTATTAGTTGACATATTTTATGCACTTACATTCTGCTCTAGCCGCTCCCAGACTTGTTTACGTTTTGCCCAGTGAATCGCCGTATGACAAGGTTGATTGGACAGGTCAGTGGATAATACTTTTATCACCTAAGTTTACTAGCCACCTTTGATGCAGAAAGTAAACGTGGAGAGGAATAGCGACTTTGACGTAACACATTTCCGGGGTCAGCGACAAACAGGCAAGTGACCACCTGTGTTCACGGTCTGTCTGTCTGAGAAACCCGTCTGGGGTGTGCGTAGACACAGGTGATAATTAGATAATCGTTTTCGTTGGCCCATCTTTGTATCAATATTACCGATAATCTGTCTGCAGAGACAATATAATGGGAAAGCATCCAGACAGGAAATAAGTTCACAGATTTGTTTGTCAGTTTGCATAAAGATGCAATTGAAGGTATTACCGCCTTATTAGACAGACGACACACGCTGAATTTTAAGATTTGATATTTTAAAACACGCGGGGGATATTATGATTGTCCTTTAGTTCTAAAGAGCTACCATTGGCTTAATTTGAGAGCCGGAATAGACTTTGACGTCCATTGACAAATTCGTCGGAAGTACAATCTGGGATTTGAACTGAGAAATGGAAATATAATCTAGCGAAACTGGAGTCACAAAGCAGACTGCATCGCCACGTCAAGCTAGCAATTCACCAGAGCCAGAGAGAACGATCGGACAAAGGATTAAAATGTTATAAGTGACAGATCGAAATATTTGGGCAACTTTGAAATTAAAAAGGAAACCCGCATTTTTTTAAATACAAAGACTGGAAACTTAACTAATCAGGACAGAGTTTTTGGGCAACTTTGAAACTTACAAGTAAACCCGCATTTTTAAATACAAAGACTGGAGACCCAAGGAATCAGATCACCCGTCATAAGAGGAATGCTAGGGACTGGCGGCTCCTGAACCGACCCAGCTCTAATGGGTACCTCCGAAAACGGCGAGTATCTGCCTGAATGGCGAGGGACACTTGTCTCTGTACAAGAAAATAGGATACTCACGTAAAAATCAAAGTCAGGTTAGACATTAAAAATAACCTGAGATTTCGCCTCGAGTATTAGCGGGCGTATAAAAAAAAGAGGAATGCTAAAATTTCCCAGATCACGTGACTGGAAAGCATCAAGCCTAAGTTGCTGTGTTCATTCTAAACTGTGCAGAGAGATTGTTTCCCAAAAGTTACTTTGGGGTAAGTGTAAACATTTATTTTACAAATTTGAATTTGACATGTTTTCCTTGATAAGTGGTTATTTATGAGGCTGACATCCTGAACATATAATAGTATATTCATAAACCACTACAGCAAGCGCTGGTGTTTGCTTTATGCTAATTTGTTTGGAATCGCGAAAGCAGCAGCCACCCCATACTCCGAATGGAGCAGTGATGAGTAATGATTACATCCCATGTGCATCAAGTGTATAGCATCATTTTGTGAGATATATGTGCCTTGTTAATTGTAATTCTGGCACGCCATTGCCCTTGCGCTGTCCAAGCACATATTTTCCCAGTTTAATACCTAGAAGAATATTGGTGATTTCTAATCATCTTCCCTGAATTAAGCAGTGTATACTCTAGGATTTGATCATTCAGAGAGGCTTACATTGGTGGGTAGACAGCGAGACAATGCGCCTGTAAATCTTTCAACCAAATGCACTGTGCAGAGGCATTTGTTCTTTTTATTTTGTCTAAAGTTCGTGGAACGAAGCTATCAGACTGTTCGTGGGATGAAGCTATCAGACTGTCCATATTACTAAGCTGCAGGATTAAAGTTTCGACATCACTAGTTGTGACTTAAAAGCAGGAAATCAGCACTAACCACCTAAATTGGACAAGTTATGTGAAGAAGTGCACTCATCACAAAAGAATTGACGAAACCACGGCTGCAGGACTCACTTAGACCAGCTCAGTTTATTAAGGAAACAGCAAAAGGACAATTATTTTATTTTTACACCCTCAAACCAAGTCTCAGTGAAGACAATTTTATTTACATCCAAAGTTAACCGTCATTTCATCGCTATTTTAACCTGTTAAAACTAATTGATTACTAATTTTGTTACACATTATTTTAAAACAAAACAATAATTGTTTATTCAATTATTAGAAAGTGCATATGGCCGACGCCAGCTTCTTTCGTGGAAAAGCTTTACGGGGATTCAAATAGCCTCAAAATGACTACTACTTTCGTTGAGAACATTCAAGTGGACGTCTGAGAGTGTACGAAGAAGAAGAAAGAAGAAGAAGATTCAGTTATTATAGTTATGAAAGCATACGTATGAGCAAGACTCTTTAATATATATATACATCTAAGCATATATTTACATCTTTATAGCAAATACTTATATAAAGGAATTTCGCTGGATTTACACCAGCTAAAACAATTGCTTAATTCTTCACAAAAGGCGAAGGATAAGATATAAGTTAATAGTTCTCTGCCCTATGCAGCATTGTTCTTGACTTCTGAAAACATCTTGTGAGTTCTCCCTTGAGATAGAAGCGTCATTATCCATCTATCTACAACTATGCCAAAAGTAATCTTGTGCGAAGGTAGACACCTTTGAAGACCAATATTAGATACTCTTAAGTGTTGACCAATGGTGGGCCACTACTGCAGAGCTAAGGGAATGCAATCCGTGACAGAAGTAAGTATTCTGACCTTATAGGACCGCACGTATTGGAGCACCTTTGAATACTACAGCAAACTCTCCATGTTAATACTAAAACCGGACTCCTACAGGACCTACTCACAAGTCACAGAGGGATTCTCAATAGAAATAATACTCCAAACGCGTGTTCGAGGCATCTAAATCAAGTTGTCAAGACTATTCAACTGAGCAACAAGTCTATGCTCCCAACATGTTATTGGGGTGAGTTGTAACATATATTTTATACTTTGAATTTGACATGTATGAACTTGCTGGTGTTTATGCAATTCCATAATATGCTGGACCCTCAGTTTGTAAAAATGATATATTCATGAACCACCACAGCAAAGCGCTGGTGACTGCTTCGTGCTAGTTCTCACAGGGAACCCCAGACTCCGAATGAGCAAGCCGTGGATGATGATGATATCATGTATATATATATTTATTATCATTTGTAATAAGTTATTTGTATACTGAGACATGTTGACCCAGCCAGAAGCCATTGCATTCTTCGCTGTCCAGGCATACTTTTCGCTCAGATTAACTGAAAGTAATGGTGAATTGTTATCATTTCCACTGAGATATACTGCATACTCAGAAGGGATAAAATTGCTGAGAAAAAGAGTCTTTGGAAGAGACAGCGGGAAGGCGCCTGATTAGTATCAGAGAACATAAAACTTAGCAGAGGCTTTTGTTTTCCTCTAAAATTCGTTTACGAGTCTACAAGACCATTTGTGGTACCAGTCTATGATACCAGTTTGGAAGACAAATCTGTGGTTCATAGCTTGTAGTCGACACGAGACGCCTACCTCCAACAGCCTGGGAAGATACTCGCAATCGACCCTAGGAGCGGTTACTCCAGCACTCGCGTTTTTGGGACGTGCCCTCGCCCCAGACATCGTAGATCGACGGAGCAGTCAGGAACCACCACAAACACTACATCAATCTGACAGCTAATTTAAACTTTTCAGGCCAGAACCAAATGAACACTTTAGTCATACATTTCCAGTGAAGTTTCAGTGAAGAAACCAATATTAACTCATCAATCATTTAATTATTTTACCTTTGTTAAAAGATAACTGATCATTACATTTGTTATATGTTTTTACAAATTCATAGTTGATTTAATTATTACAGAGAGAAGTGCACACGTATGAACTAGTATTGTCCATAGATAAACGAGCTAATAAGGTAGCATTTTATTGTTAAATCATTTGGGGGCTTGTACCAGCTAATAATAAATTATAGAATAACCCTTCACAAAAGGAGGCGGGCAGATAAAAAGTTAACATTGCTACGACTCATTCAGCATTGTTCTTGATTTCTGAATTTCTTGTGAACACTCCTTCGAGGTAGAAGCATCATCATCCTTCCATCTGCATCTCTGTCAAGAATAATCTTGTGCGAATGTAGATACTTTTGAAGATCCACAATCGATATTATAGGTTTTGGCCATTGTTGGACCATCACTGTAGAGCAAGGGAAGGCAACCCGTGACAAGGATAACAAATACACCCAATAAACTAATGCATTGCAAGAGATACTAACCATAATACTCATAAACAGTGTTTTTTTTTTTTTACACACAAAACTGACATATTAACAAGTATGCTTATTAAAATTAATTAAATAAAAAATGCATGCAGTACAGCAAACTAAAGCAAATAACTCAAGCCTGCAAGTCTTCTCAAACTTTTCAGTGTCAAGTCAGATCCAGTGAAAACAATGGAGGAAGGAAATTAATATTTTTCACAGACATACGAAACACAATAATAGAGCACAGCAGAAATTATAGCCTGGACGAAACAACAACTATTTTGTCATATTTAGAAAACACTAGGAACAAATTATAACCCACGCGGGGTTGAACAGAGTGCCCCATGTATAAAGAAACACCTCTGACCCTGTGCATGGATGAAAAGCAACAACGTTAAAGGCGAGAGTTTTTATTTTAATTTCAATGGTAATTTTTTCTTTTTTACTATTTTGTCAATGTACTTATAGAATTTGAAATCAGATTTATTAATCTATAGAATTATCTCCTAGATTTCTATAGGAATATGTCACCCACTGATTACGAGTACAAAAAAAGATGGATGGAGATATACATAAAAAGATATAGAAAGACAGGTTGACAGAAAAAGACATACCGTTCACGTTTGAGGTTTGTGTAGTTGCTTTCTTGTCACTGTCACCTTTAAAGAGTTTGTCAATGGTCTCTGCCGAAGAAATAAATTATTAACAATAACATTACAGTGTTGTGAGTTTCTGACAGAGAAGGCTTTCATGGAAGTACAGTTTTTTGTAATAATTTTAGTTTGTTGTTGCTAGTGGTTATAGTTGTTGCTGGAGCAATCCTTTTTATTTAAATCCGATGAGTTCTTTGTTTGTTGTATGCATACATTTATCTCTTTCAACATTCTTTACACTCTGAGGCTTGTAAAATCTTGTGTAATCTCCCTTCAAAGGTTGTATTTCTATCGACTGGGCCGTAGATCTGATACGAAACACTGATGTTAATTCAACAAGTAAAAATCCAGCATTCAATCACAAAGATAGCTTGAGATGAAAGGAGTATTACAATAAACTACAAAGTTGAACCGAACAAACACAAATCCATACATGAGCTTACAGTTAGCGATACAAGATAATGCAATGCATTGCACTACGAAATAAAAACACAAGGTAATAGGTCACTTAATGAGTTAACGTGAATTTAAAAAAAAATTGCAAAAATTCCAACAAACAAAGAAACAAAAAATCAAACCTAAAGGGTTAGACCAACTTTTAACAAATTAGAAAAACAAAATTCCCAGTACGCTGACATTACATTAACCTCATTTTAGAAAAGAAAACATAACACAATTTACAGTCAAAAATAAGTTCTGTTCATACGTCACGTGTGAGAATTGTATGCTTATTTACATTACGAGTAAGTCAGCCGTTAAAGGTGGCGAGAAAGTAAACTGTTGAGTACTGGAATAATAATCGTGCTGGAATAATGCATGTAGCAAATAGCAATAATCAAATAAGATACTATGTGATAAATTATAACAATTCTAGCTTACACAAATGAAAAGAATAAACTATTTGAATTTATCCACAAATCTTAGTTTGATTTTTAAATTTTCAGAAATCGTGAAGCTCTGTGATGCTCTAAATCTATATAAACCATTACTTGAAAATCCTGGCACAGCCGGTTACTTGAAGCATATATATATATATATATATATATATATATATATATATATATATATATATATATATATATATATATATATATATGTGTGTGTGTGTGTGTGCGTGTATATATGTATGTGTGAGTGTGTATGTATGAGTTTGTGTGTATTAGTTGCCCACAATCCTTGCATCAAAGGGAACATCAGGTTCATATCAAGGACGGTAATATCAACCAAGGCTTTGGAGAGGTGCCCGGGACTGAATCTCTGAGCAGCAGGTTTTTTTTCCCGGGACTGGAGCTCTGAGCAGCAGGTTTTTTCCTGGAGCTGGAGCGGAGCAGGAGCATTAAAATTTTGACTGCTCCACTGCTCCAGTTTATTTCGTCATTTTAAAACCAAAATAAATGATATTATACTAAAGGTATAGAAATGAATTAAAATATTTAATGGTTTGTTTTATTCTTAAGCCAGGTAACAAAATTTTTATTATTTTTTCAGGGTTAAGTCGGGGGGGAATCACTTTTAAATTTAAAACCAGATTGTACACCTGTATGGCGATAGCTCAGCTTAATCTTTGCTCAAAATAACAACACCTTTGTATTACTTAAATGTTGGCAACACTTAAATTTTAAAAATCAGAAATGTCATTTTGTTTAATAACGTCGATTAAAAAAAATATGTGTTTCTTTCCATCAAGTTTCATCATCATCTTCCTCAATTTCATTAGCTCTCATTACGGAGCAGGAGCCACCAATGTAGCTGGTCTCCTTGCAGAAGGGGGGGGGGGGGGGGAATCGAGTTTAACACGACGGCGTAGAACCTCGATTTTTTCTCAAGATAAAGAAAGGTGTGAAATTTTCACACGACCCCTTTAAGTTACATTCCAGTTAGTATAAATAAAGACTCTGAAAACTGAATTTTATCATTCGTTTTGACAGATTTTAAGAAGCACTACCTATAGCAGATTACTGCTAGATTCCATCTGGATCTTTCGGATATATATTATAGTGAATTCTTTTCTGTGCAGACGGTAATTTATACATTAGTTTCTATTGATCAGTGGTCTAGTTATTTCATTTTTATTTCACTGGATTGTGGTGTAAATTTAAACTTATTAAATAAACCCATTTTCAAAGTTCTAGTGCAAACTAAATGTTACCTCTATATGTTAATTTCCTAATACAATAGGCGCGTAAATTAATTTTGCAGTCGTTAAAGGAAGTTATAACTATTTTATGCAGTCTAGTTCTCTCTCTCTCTCTCTCTCTCTCTCTCTATATATATATATATATATATATATATATAAATATATATATATATATATATATATATATATATATATATATATATATATATATATATATATATATATATATATATATATGTAGATTGTGCTTGGGGAGCTTTTCTTGAATTTATATAATTGAAGACGCGAGTGCAGAAAATAGGCTAACTGTAAAATTTATCGCGCGTCAGATTTTATATGATTTTATTGCATTTCATGTTTTTTCATTCTTTCATACAGAATGATCACTAAACCTGGCATCCAAGCAATTAAATATAGACAGAGTTCTGCCAAACACAGTCGATAACTCCAGTGACTTATGAACATTTTAAAATTAAACTTGTGGCGACTTGTTATGAATCTTGCTCTCTGAATTTTACATGAGATTTAAGCAACCCAAGAAATCCTGATTCATAAAGTCTGTTAAAGTTAAACTGGAGCAGAACAGTTGCCAGTCAATATTTTATTTAATGCTCTAGTTGTGACAGAGAACACAGATTTACCTGAACACTGTCTGCCTAGTATTCTCATCGGATTTTACCCCCCCCCCCCCCCCCCGAAGAAGAACTTACCTCAGTGTTTTTTTAGTCTGTGACATTACGCCAAAAGAAAGTTATCACCACCAGCTGTGCGAATCTTAGGAACCACACCATCCCTCACACCTAGCAAAGTGCCTGTGCCATTCATTAGGAACTTTATCAAATAAACAAACAGTACCGTTAGACTTCAACGTCCAGCGATTTCGGGACAGCTTGTTAACTTCAACAACCCGCTAATCTGGGGCTGTACACGGAAGAAAATACATTTACCTAAGCCAATGTTTAGTGCTGTTTTTTTGGTGTAATTCCTATGAAGGGTCAGAAGCAACAATTCGGTAAGTCTGTGAGCGTGACTGTGTGTAGGCCTTCACAAGCGTTTTTTTTTTTTTGAATGAAAGCAGATTTGATCTTGCTACCATTTAATTAGTTTGACCTAGCATTGATTTTGTACTGTATTCATTACATGCGATTTCTCCTAGCGGAATTTATTAACTGTGTTTTTTCCCCCTCCCGTAAATCTGTAGAATACAGGGAAAACATTTGAGACCCCTAGTTTTTTTCTCTACCCCCCTATTACTGTAACCCTTAGTCCCAGAGTACTAAATTTACCGTCGGGTTAAATTGCCTATCTCTGATCATCACCCCGCCCCCTGTCTTTGGGACTGGGCTTTTCTTGTTAAATATAAACGGGAAAGGTGTATTAGATACTTCTCCTCCAAAACCCCTCCCCACCATGTCATTTGTAGTTTGTAACCTTTGATTTCTGCATGTAAATTGATAAT
This sequence comes from Oreohelix idahoensis, assembly GCA_024509875.1. Taxonomy (NCBI): domain Eukaryota; kingdom Metazoa; phylum Mollusca; class Gastropoda; order Stylommatophora; family Oreohelicidae; genus Oreohelix; species Oreohelix idahoensis. The sequence continues at coordinate 72,043 of JAMPIV010018941.1, forward strand.
TGTTTGTGAAGTGATTTTATGCTAAATAAAAGTAATAAAACTTTTAGCATTTGTGTCGGCTGGCCAAAACCCACATAACTTACCCATATTGGTTATCGTAGTCTGTATTCACGTATGTTGTGTGTCAGAATCACCGAATCGGTGTGTGCACCTGAGTGACTGGAGACTGGCGAACAATCGTTTGTTCAGAAGAGTGGTAGGAGTAGTGTTGAGAGACAAATATTGTCGTAATAAGAGACTGTCCTTACTCTTCCCAGCACTCGTGAATCAACTATCTTTCTTTCCTAAATCCTTATTTTAACAGAGCCTTCACTATCATTCTACACTCTAACGGGACCACTATCCACCAGAATTCTCTCAAAGAAAAATTACGACAATAAATGGTTGCTCGTCCGAGATTTTGAGCTATTTTTGAGCTACATTTGATGCAATAGCATAAAAGGTTAGCTCGTCTGAGATTCTGAGCTTCATCTGCAGCGAGTACGACAATAAATACGGCGCTCGCCGCTAGATAGAGTGTGATTGGTTGTCTTTGTGAAGTAGGGTATAATTTTAAAAGTAATTACTTCCCCTAGACAACGCCTTTTAATATTTGGGCCGACCACACACAACAATTATTACAGGTTTGTCTCTTTCCACAGGAGCAGGAAGTTACTGTTAATAAAATATTTGTTACCTTTTTAATTTCTGGCAGAGAAATTGCAAATTTTTTTTTCTATATAATTGCTTGGATCGCGTGATTGTGTAACAGTCAGTAAGGTTTTTTTTTAAGATAGAGAGTAGAGTTTAGCTAAAGACGGCTTGTTCTGATTTTTTAAATCTAGTTAACAACGACTCATCTCATAATTGACTTCAGAAGGGCGGAGTTTGTTAGTGGAGAATTAAAATTATCAGGAAAATTTTTTTTTCCCTTTTAAATTGTTTTCATATAAATTTTTCTTTTACTGTTAGTAAAAGTAGATTTTTTTCTAGTGTAACTTACCATTAACGTGGCATAGTCGCCTGCATTAAGAGTCTAAAGTGACATAATAGCAGCGATAAGTTTGCACATTATCAGGCAGGAGGCAACACAAGTAAAGTTATACTCTGTGTTTTTTTTCCTCGTAGCGGATTGAGTTTTTTTCTCCCTTCTTGTTTCCTCTCACTAGTTCTCTAGGCGTACTACATCCTATTCTTTAACAATGGCAGAGAGAATTAAGATGAGATCCATCTTGAGGCTGGAGGCGAAAGAATCAGGTTTAGACGCAGAAGCTGCAAACGCGTTTGTCAACCAGGAACTGGAAATATATGACGCGGAGCAACAGAGAGCAAAATTTCTGAGAGGAAGGCAGAGAAAGAGAGAGCAGAAGCTGAGAGGAAGGAAGAGACAGAGAGAGCAGAAGCTGAGAGGAAGGAAGAGAGAGAGAGAGCAGAAGCTGAGAGGAAGGACGAGAAAGAGAGAGCAGAGAGGAGAGAAGCACAGGAGAGAGCAGATAGGAAAGAAGCGGAAGATCGCCTATTGGAACACAAGAAAATTGAGGCGGAGATGGAAGTTCGCAGGGGAATAGAGAGAGAGAGGGGGAGAGACAGCACGAATTGGCGCTTAAGGCTCTAGAGAGTCGGGGTGCTGCTACTTCCAGTAATGGAGAGCCGTCTTCACCCCAGCCTCAGTCAGTGGATCTCTCCAGTACTCAATCTGCCCAATTAACTGCGATGTCTGTTGCTTTAGAGTCTTTTCCTAGCCCTAACAAAAAAATTGACCAGTTTCCTAGAAAAATTCGAGAGGCTCGCCAATCTGTATGGGTTAGAGAGTTTACCGCTGGGCACTTAAACTCTCAACGTCACTGAAAGGCAATGCTTATGACGTATACACAAAGCTGGGACCGAACCAACATGATTACAACATGCTGAAGAAGGCCTTCCTAGAGCGGTTTGAGATGACGGCCCGAAAGTTTCTGCAGTTGTTCAGAAACAGCCGAAAAGAGAGCACGGAAACATTTCCCCAGTTCTCTTCACGACTCACGGGTTATCTGACAAAGTGCATAGAATTATCTGAATTACCTCTTTCATATGAGGGACTTCTAGAAATTGTTCTTGTTGAACAGATAAAATCCACCTTGTCAAATGACACCCGTAGATTTTTGGCTGAACAGGGGGCAGTCAAGCTTGAGGACATCCCCAATAAGGCCGAACTCTATAGCAATGCAATGGCCGAACTTCCCAGCACTAAACGTAAACCCACAGATGAGCCATCGCGAAAACAAAAGCTAGAGCAGTCATCCTATTCTTCCAATCCTTCTCAACATTATAACCAACGAGATAATAATAACCAGAGACCTCCCCAGGAAAATCGAAATTCTACAAAACCCGATACCTCCCAAGTAATACTTCTGATCAACCCACCAAGCCTACGTGTTAGCGCGGCCACCAAGGTCAAGGAAAAGGGAAGACCCCTACACCAGGAACGTCTGATCAGGGCAAACAAACCGGTCCAAACCGCATCGGATATTGCATACAGTCTCGAAAGGTAGAGTCAATGTCAGTGATTCTCAACCTGAGGGGGACCGACCCTAAACGCGAGGAACTGTACTTTTGAATGGTACCTCTACTACTTGTCTTTTTGACACAGGATTAAGTTTTGATTGTATTGTCGCCAGACACCTAGTCATACCCGGTCAGGAGACAGAGAAACCGTCAAACTAAGTGGAGTTTTCAAGAGTGATGCACCCAGAACGCTTCCTATCGCACTGGTAGAAATACACTCTGACTTTATCATAGGGGTTATTAAAGCGGCCATTATGGATGATCCTATCTACCCAGTTATCCTGGGATGTAGATATGTGTTTATTGGGAGACCAAAGGAGCCGATTGTTGTAGCGGTAACCACAAGAGGGCAAGCCAAGAAGGAGAGAGAACCTGCGCTAAATTTGTTGCCGAATGAACTGAAGGAGGCGCAACAAAAGGACCCTACTCTGGAGCTCTGCTTTAGAAAACTGCCCATGGCTAAGGACCCCAGACACAACGGAGACATCTTTTCTAAGGATGGCGTATTGTATCGTAGAACGGACAACCCGGACACGGGGAATAACCAGCTCCTAATACCGACACAGTACAGAAGCCAGATCTTAGAAATGGGGAACTCCCTTCCCTTTAGCGGACATATGGGACAAAACGCCACTATTCAGCGAATAAAAACCCACTATTGATGGCCAGGAATGAACTCTGACATTATCAGATATGTGAAATCCTGCGCCCAGTGCCAACGGGTAGCACCCAAGCACTTGACACTCCCAGTACCTATGGGGCAAATGCCAATTGTGGGGACTCCATTTGAACGGGTTGCTGTCGACATCATTGGACCCCTGGAAAGGACCAAAAGAAGGAACAGGTTCATCCTGACCTTAGTCGACACTTGCACAATGTGGGCCGAAGCTGTACCGCTAACATGCACAGATTCCAAGCATGTCGCAGAAGCCCTCGTGCAAATCTTTACACGGTTGGGATTCCCTCAACAAGTTTTGACGGACAATGGATCTCAATTCCGTAGCATGTTAATGGAGGAGATCTTTAAGATCTTGAGGGCCAAACATATCCACACAAGTCCCTACCATCCGGCCAGAAATGGGCTCGTGGAACGTTTTAATGGCAGCCTCACCATGATGTTACGTAAGCTGGGTCAGGAGAAACAGGAAGACTGGGACCTATATATATCTGGTGCCTTATTCGCATACAGAGAGGTACCCCAAGCGTCTACGGGATTCCCGCCTGCTACACTTTTATTTGACAGACCTATTAAGTGGCCACTAGAAGCCTTACTTCGGTCCCTGACAGACCAAAAGGCTGACGAGACAGTCGTCTCTGCAAGCAAGTATGTATCTGAGCTCAAGGAAAGGTTAAAGCTAGGATGGGATCTAGCCAACACCAACCTTAAGAAAGCCCGCGCTAAACATGCTAAAAGATACAACAAAGCTGCAAAAGAGAGAGAACTACAACCAGGGGAGAAAGTTTTGTTGCTACTTCCAACCGGAAGCAATAAACTGCGCATCGAATGGCAAGGGCCGTTTACCGTCCTTAAAAAGATCTCACGTACTAATTACAAGATCTCCATTAAAGGAAAGGAGAAGGTCTTTCACATAAACCTCCTTAAGAAATATTTGGAAAGACCAGTGCCATCCTCCGAGCATCTCCTGGCTGTCGCCATAGCAACGGAAGACGAGGATGAAGATGATGGTTGCATGGAGTATCCATTGCATCCCACAGAATCCTTTAAAGATGTCAAGTTCGGCGACAATCTCTCAGTAGAACAACAAACAGAAACCAGGGCGCTACTGAAGCAGTACAGTGCAGTCTTAGCGGATGCACCTGGTCGAACAAATCTCATCGAATTTGACATGAAATTAACAAACGGGACCCCTGTTCGAACCAGAGTTTACCCCATCCCGGACGCAAAAGCTGATGCACTTCGCGGAGAAATAGACAAGCTGCGTCAGGCAGGAATTATCAGCGAGTCGACATCTCCTTATAGTTCGAGTGTAGTGCTGTTACAGAAGCCCAATAAGGAACTTTGGCTGTGTATAGATTACCGGCTGCTAAACGCGGTAACGGAATTTCAGCCCGAACCTCTCCAAACCGTTTCTGAGTTGTTCACTAAGCTCAGCAAAGCAACAATTTTCTCCAAAATTGACCTGAGTAAAGGTGATTATCAAATACCAGTCAAGGAGGAAGTTAAACCTTTGTTAGCTTTCAGCACTAGTGAAGGACATTACACATTTAATGTGATGCCGTTCGGATTGCATAACGCACCAGGAGTGTTTACCAGGATGATGAGAAAGCTTTTTAGAACCTTTGCAAAGTCCCCATATCCACAATTTCATGAATGACATCTTAATTGCATCGGAAACCTACGAGGAACATATTGCTACAGTCGCTATGCTCCTCAGGAGACTACAGGAAACGGGTCTCACAGCTAGACCTAGCAAATGTCTTATCGGATTTGAAAAGCTGGACTTCCTGGGGCATACTATTTCTCACGGCTCTAGTTGGCCTATTAAGAAGAACGAGAAGAAAATAGTGGCAGCAAAAAGACCCTGAACTAAGAAAGACGTACGTTCCTTCCTATCACTATGTGCATATTATCAGAAAAACATCGAGAACTTCAACGGACTTACGGCACCTCTGATTGACCTCACCAAAAAAGGGTCGTCCTGATAAGGTCATATGGGACCAAAAGTGCGAACACGCGTACAGCACTTTAAAAGGACAGCTATCTGCATACCCCATCTTGAGGTTACCTGACCTCAAGAAACATTTCGTACTGAGAGTCGACGCGTCAGGTCAGGGCATCGGGTCAACATTGCTTCAAGCCGAGGACAGTGACCCGAATATGCTATTCCCAGTTGCTTATGGCAGTCGAAAGTTAAGTAAGGCTGAACGCAACTACAGTGTCGTTGAAAGAGAATGTCTCGCTCTGATTCATGGCATCAGACGCCATCATGAGTTTCTGTATGGTACTTCTTTCACGGTGCAAACAGACCATGCTCCATTAGCTTTCCTGGGTGCCAATAAGGAATTCAAGGCAAGGATAATGCGTTGGGCCTTGTTATTGAGTGTTTATTCCTTTAAAGTGAAATATATTCCGGGAAAACAGAATGTTGGAGCTGACTTCTTGAGTAGAAACTGGACTACGGAGGAAGAGGACGAAATTGTAAATACCAATCATCCTAAAGCTACCGATCAGGGCAGCTTCATTGTCACGAAAGAAACATGAAAACGAGTTTCCATGTCTCAAAAGAAGGGACGATTGTGACGGACAACTCAGCTGACCTGAATTATTAAGATGACAGGGTATTTCCCGCTCTATAACATTAGAACCCCTGAACATTTGTTGTAACTTTTCATCAGTCTAGAACCTGGGCTAATTAAGCATGCAGCATTTCCACGAGGATTTTACACGTTGGATCATTAATATGCAGACTGCTATCTTCTGTGAGCTTTTGAGATCGCATGGCCTTTGATGGGAGGTTAAATCACTCCCACGACCATCTCTGAGAACGATGTATAGCAATCTTTTCCTTAACGCCGGCCCAAAGGGGACGTGGCCAGAGACTCCGGTTTCTAGAGCAATTAACAGCAGTTCATTTTCCTTACCTTGCTGTCACCCCCGCCTAGTGGGAGTTCCCAAAGCTTCTCGGGGAAAGCGGTCCCATCAAAGACAGGCTGGTCTTCAGAATCAATCGTAGAAGCGATACGATCTGAGGAATCAGGGAACTCTCAGCTAACGAAGTTAGTTTCTCGCAGAGATTTTGCACCCTCATGCGAGCAGCCTGAGACGAACGGAGATCGGAAGCCAGGGGGGCATCGCGGTTAACACGACGGCGTAGAACCTCGATTTTTTCTCAAGATGAAGAAAGGTGTGAAATTTTCACACGACCCCTTTAAGTTACATTCCAGTTAGTATAAATAAAGACTCTGAAAAACTGAATTTTATCATTCGTTTTGACAGATTTTAAGAAGCACTACCTATAGCAGATTACTGCTAAATTCCATCTGGATCTTTCGGATATATATTATAGTGAATTCTTTTCTGTGCAGACGGTAATTTATACATTAGCTTCGAGTGATCAGTGGTCTAGTTATTTCATTTTTATTTCACTGGATTGTGGTGTAAATTTAAACTTATTAAATAAACCCATTTTCAAAGTTCTAGTGCAAACTAAATGTTACCTCTATATGTTAATTTCCTAATACAATAGACGCGTAAATTAATTTTGCAGTCGTTAAAGGAAGTTATAACTATTTTATGCAGTCTAGTTCTCTCTCTATATATATAGAGAGATAGATTGTGCTCGGGGGAGCCTTTCTTGAATTTATATAATTGAAGACGCGAGTGCAGAAAATAGGCTAACTGTAAAATTTATCGTGCATCAGATTTTATATGATTTTATTGCATTTCATGTTTTTTCATTCTTTCATACAGAATGATCACTAAACCTGGCATCCAAGCAATTAAATATAGACAGAGTTCTGCCAAACACAGTCGATAACTCCAGTGACTTATGAACATTTTAAAATTAAACTTGTGGCGACTTGTTATGAGTCTCGCTCTCTGAATTTTACTTGAGATTTAAGCAACCCAAGAAATCCTGATTCATAAAGTCTGTTAAAGTTAAACTGGAGAAGAACAGTTGCCAGTCAATATTTTATTTAATGCTCTAGTTGTGAAAGAGAACACAGATTTACCTGAACACTGTCTGCCTAGTATTCTCATCGGATTTTACCCCCCCCCCCCCCACCCCCCCCCCCCCCCCCTCCCACCCCGAAGAAGAACTTACCTCAGTGTTTTAGTCTGTGACATTACGCCAAAAAGAAAGTTATCACCACCAGCTGTGCGAATCTTAGGAACCACACCATCCATCACACCTAGCAAAGTGCCTGTGCCATTCATTAGGAACTTTATCAAATAAACAAACAGTACCGTTAGACTTCAACGTCCAGCGATTTCGGGACACTTTGTTAACTTCAACAACCCGCTAATCTGGGGCTGTACACGGAAGAAAATACATTTACCTAAGCCAATGTTTACTGCTGTTTTTTTTGGTGTAATTCCTATGAAGGGTCAGAAGCCACGATTCGGTAGTCTGTGAGCGTGACTGTGTGTAGGCCTTCACTAGCGTGTTTTTTTTTTTTTTGAATGAAAGGAGATTTGATCTTGCTACCATTTAATTAGTTCGACCTAGCATTGATTTTGTACTGTATTCATTACATGGGATTTCTCCTAGCGGGATTTATTAACTGTGTTTATTTCCCCCTCCCGTAAATCTGTAGAATACAGGGAAAACATTTGAGACCCCTAATTTTTTCTCTACCCCCCTATTACTGTAACCTCTAGTCCCAGAGTACTAAATTTACCGTCGGATTAAATTGCCTATCTCTGATAATCACCCCGCCCCCTGTCTTTGGGACCGGGCTTTTCTTGTTAAATACAAGCGGGAAAGGTGTATTGGATACTTCTCCAAAACCCCTCCCCACCGTATCATTTGTAGTTTTGTAACCTTTGATTTCTGCATGTAAATTGATAATTGTTTGTGAAGTGATTGTTAAATGCAGTTTTGTGGGTAAGGTCGAGTCGTGCCTGGACAGTTCAGTGTTGCGGTGTATTTAGGTCAGCAGCGTGAGGCGCTGCCTGCAGGACAGTTCAGTGTTGCGTAAGGAAACCAGCAGTTCAGGACCCCTGACTAAACGCGTCAGGTAGTCTTTTAACAAATATATACCGCTCGATAAAGGCGGTTCCAGTTGCTTAATATCAAAGTCTATGAACTTCTTTAATGAAAGTCAAGACTTCATCTGGCTTCACACGCCAGACACTTCTTCTTCTGCTCAAAGATATCGGCCGTAATATCGGGCCTCTATAATAATGTGAACAACTGTGTATTCTTCATGGGCAGGCATAATCATCCATGCCGAAACCATACCGCTAACATACGGTTTTCATAATAATCTCTCTTCACTGGGCTTCTGTAATATAGTTAGACGAATAGTCTTAGCTGGCTACATCGAGCACACATAATAGACTCTGCATCTCAAAGAACTGTGAGCTGTACTCACAGGTTGACACAAGATGTTCTGCAATCTAGGCATAATAATAAAGTTTCTTTTACCTTTGACAGAATCCAAGAAATACACTAATAATAACTGTCGTCATTCTTGACGAACAGAATAACTCTGGGGAGAATCACTAACATCACAGTCAAACTGAAGACTATCTTTCCCCCAGATAATGCAGAAAAGTACAACGGACATACTAGTCCGGTCAGAACCCAGTTCATCACTCCCTGACGGAAGTGTCTCCGTTTCGCGCTCAAAGCATGCGTAGACAGAACAGATCTGAGAACAGCTAACCCCCGACTTAAGACAGGTCAACACAATGAATAAAACAAAGGGAAGACAACCCCAAATCAACCTGTCCCGGAGAGTTTATATATAGTTCTCTAACTTAGATCATCAAAAAATATTGAATAGATCTACGTCTTATGAAACCGTCAAAAACGACAGCAACAGTGATTTTATGCAAAATAAAAGTAATAAAACTTTTAGCATTTGTGTCGGCTGGCCAAAACCCACATAACTTACCCATATTCGTTATCGTAGTCTGTATTCACGTATGTTGTGTGTCAGAATCACCAAATCGGTGTGTGCACCTGAGTGACTGGAGACTGGCGAACAATCGTTTGTTCAGAAGAGTGGTAGGAGTAGTGTTGAGAGACAAATATTGTCGTAATAAGAGACTGTCCTTGCTCTTCCCAGCACTTGTGAATCAACTATCTTTCTTTCCTAAATCCTTATTCTCACAGAGCCTTCACTATCATTCTACACTCTAACGGGACCACTATCCACCAGAATTCTCTCAAAGAAAAATTACGACAAAGGCCTTCGTCAGGGACAGACAAAAATCTTTCTAAAATTTAGCCATTTTCATTCCTTTCCCTTCTTTTAACAATATTTTGATGAATAAATCTCTCGGTATCTATGTAAATGTAAACCCATAGTAGAAGTTTATAACTTGGTTGAGTGAATTTGATAGTTGCACTCGCATGACTCAATTTATAAAAAAATATTTATACATAGGGCTCAAAATACGATTAATACTTTGCTGAATATAATAATGATGGAACGACTCTAATTTAAGTGACATTTAAACTGCTTGAGAATTCTTGAATAAAGAAAGTAAATTATTTCAAAGTTACAACGTTAATTTTTTTTTTTTAACTTGACATTTAAAAAAATGAATCGGAGCTTTGAGCGGAGCCAGAGCCGGAGCGGGGCTGGTATAATCACTATTGATGCCGGAGCGGGGCTGGTGTAATCACTATTGATGCCGGAGCGGGGCTGGTGTAATCACTATTGATGCCGGAGCGGGGCTGGTGTAATCACTATTGATGCCGGAGCGGGGTAATTAAAAAAGTGATTTGCTTCAAATCCCTGATGTCAACTGTTCAAAATGCGTCCTATCGACATCAAAATATAACATTTGTAAACGGAAAATCAGATGCCCAGCAAATCAGATTACATAGAGTTAACGTCAAAGAAAATGAACTTAAATGAAATATTCCTAATATGTTAATGTCTTAAACAGGGTGACGATATAAAAATACATAAAAGAACTTCGAATAGAAGGATTTCACCACAATTTTTTTTTTTTTTCGTCCGCGATAAAAGTCATTCACGTGCATCTTTTTAAAAGATACTACATGAATATCCAAAATATTAAAAATAACAATAATAATAATATATTAAATAACTCGTTCATAACTCTCTGATGCGTGATTTTATCAACAGCATGTTACTGGTAGAACTGATAGAATTAGGTTTGGTTCTATTTACAGACTAATTGTGAATGTAAAAGTAGTCATGAAAGCAACTAGTTTACCTTTCAAGCCTCCTAAGTTGTCTACAACAGGGTTTAAATTGATGTCTAAGCCTTTTGGGGCTGAAAAAGAGAAAGGTATAAATTATGTTAATACAGTACTGCGTAGAAATATCTTTTAAACGAGATATCATGATTTAATTGGCATATCTTCTGAACCAGTGGCATATTTAAAGGTAGGGTTCCGGTTTTCAGTCCACTTCGTTGCAGTTGTTTCCAATTAGGGCTTTGTAGCTGAAAAGAATGTTTGTGTTGCGCCTAGATTAATACTTAAATTGAAAGATGTGTATATCCATTCATCTTTCAAGCATTATCATCATGACTCATCCTTTTCCTTTGCGTTTCTGTCTGGGCATGGAGCCACTACTGCAGTTAGTCCCCTTGCAGAAAGCCTGGGCCAAGCTTTCACATGCTGTTATAGCTGTCGTTTCTGTCTGGGCATGGAGCCACTACTGCAGTTAGTCCCCTTGCAGAAAGCCTGGGCCAAGCTTTCACATGTTGTTATAGCTGTCGTTTCTGTCTGGGCATGGAGCCACTACTGCAGTTAGTCCCCTTGCAGAAAGCCTGGGCCAAGCTTTCACATGTTGTTATAGCTGTCGTTTCTGTCTGGGCATGGAGCCACTACTGCAGTTAGTCCCCTTGCAGAAAGCCTGGGCCAAGCTTTCACATGTTGTTATAGCTGTCGTTTCTGTCTGGGCATGGAGCCACTACTGCAGTTAGTCCCCTTGCAGAAAGCCTGGGCCAAGCTTTCACATGCTGTTATAGCTGTCGTTTCTGTCTGGGCATGGAGCCACTACTGCAGTTAGTTCCCTTGCAGAAAGCCTAGGCCAAGCTTTCACATGTTGTTATAGCTGTCGTTTCTGTCTGGGCATGGAGCCACTACTGCAGTTAGTCCCCTTGCAGAAAGCCTGGGCCAAGCTTTCACATGTTGTTATAGCTGTCGTTTCTGTCTGGGCATGGAGCCACTACTGCAGTTAGTCCCCTTGCAGAAAGCCTGGGCCAAGCTTTCACATGTTGTTAAAGCTGTCGTTTCTGTAGCAATTAGTTTTACACGATGAGGTTGCCAGTGCCACACACAACCTGATATTACTAGGTTTTTGCGACATACCTGAGTGTACAGTAATCCTATTCGTTGTATTTTTCTTCAGAGACCATGATGAGCTACGCTGAATATCATTTCTTTTCTGCCTTGTCATGACCAGTTTTCTGTACGAGCTCCATGTCACCGTCCTTGTTACTGAAGAAGTCGAACAACTGCGCAGTCAATTATCCGTCTAATTAAAACAGGGATACCTTAGTTTCTATTACGTGTTATCCATTATGTAGTTGTTTTTAATAGTACATTCTGGACTTTAAACGACGCAATTGCCTTTAGACATTCATTATCTTCTGCCAATGCATTGTTGACTGGCTGAAGCGATCACGTATGTCCACAACTTACTGTCCGTAGTGAAACATTTCCTCCGTTTCCCATGACTAACATTCTAATTAAATTTGGACTGATGCTAGCAAGTGTCAAACACATTACGGAGGAATAATATGACGAGTCAGTCTTCGATCATTACATTTTTCTGTGCCATCACATTCTAACCTTTTTCTGTGCACTTCATTTTTTCTTTTTCTCAACCGCTCCTTGGCGTTGTTTTCGCTTTCATAGTTCAGTGTTTTCTTATCACATCGTTTTCTAATTTGTCACTCCCTAATTTTACCTGAACGCGTGACCTATTTTTGAAACCACATTGACTACTGCTTGTGCAGAGAGAAGTTGCCACATTGACTTTTGTCTTTTCGCCATCTCCAGACGGAGTAAATTTTTACACTGAGCGACATTTATATTGTTAATTCATACGTCTTGTCCGGGAAACTACACAAAACATGTTTTTCGTACGTTAGCTGTGCAAAATGTACATTTTTAATTCGCCGAAAAACTAAGTTGTAATTTGTATGTCATATTTTGCAGTTGGACATTATAATTTGCTTGTGGGTGTACAGTAGCATATGAAGCTGGCAACCTTATCACTGTAAATAACCTAACACATGAACCACCATTGCAAGAGCTGGTGACTGCTTCGTGCGGGTTTCCTAACAAGGAACCAATATCAGAAGTGGCAACTGGCTCTATAGAGATCAGGGAGTGGATGATAATATCATGTTGTACATAGTTATTATACAAGCTCTGTACTAAATTTCATATATATATATATATATATATATATATATATATATATATATATATATATATATATAGCAAATGTTGTCTTCCGCTATCCAAAAAGTTCTGTCATCCGACTTATTGGGGTTAAACTTAACACTCAAGGAGAGATGACATGAGGAAGATGGAAGTGGTGGATGGAAGCGGAGGGCACCTGAAATCAATGACCCAGTACTCAAAAGAGGCAGGCGTTTTCCTCTTATTTTGTGTTACAAGTTTGTTGTTCAAGTTGCCTGAAGTCGACGTTAGACATCAACATCAGACGGGTCTTGAAGGCGCTTGACAAGCAATGTGATTACTTCATACGTATTGCATGTGACATGTGACATATACCAGACTTGACTATTAAAGAGAAGTAGAATCCGAAGAACAGTCCGAAGCACTTGTATTAACCAACAGCTCCAGAAAAGGACGCCACCTACTCCACACTGGAAGCTAAGCACTATAAAAGCTCAGTTAAGCGACATTTCAAATCTTTTTCAATGTCCACTTCATTTTCAATCGTCCTATAATGATCAATATCATTGTTGCAAGTGTAACTTATGGAAGGGGAAGTAATCTTTAGAATGTTTTGAACAAATTAACTTTCGAGTTGCAACGCTTGATTAAGCGGATACTTGTTTGACTTTAGGATAGAATTATCTTTTCCTATTTTTCGAGTGACAGAGTACAGATAAGCGTGGGAACGCTGCTTAATCTCAAATGTTGAGATATGTTTATTCTGTACTGTTTTGAGTCATGTGAATAGCTCGCAGCTAGTCTGCATGTGTTATCGAGCGCGGTGTTCAAGACAGCCGAGTCTCGTGATGGGGTTTTTTGGCGGGACTAGTGTGTGATTTGGGAGTTGTGTTTTTGGGCGTGGACCGTGTAGGTCGAGTCCCAGTGGTTTTTGGATAATGTATACCTACGTAGGACTTGAGAAAATGTCGACTTATATATTTCGCTGTGTGTACAGCCTATTTGAGAAACTGCAGTAAAGATTTGTTTAGGCCATATGAACATTATTATAGCTGCCGTGTGATGCAGGCTTTATTGAGTATTGGAGTACTGTTTAGGCCATATGAACATTATTATAGCTGCCGTGTGATGCCGGCTTTATTGAGTATTGGAGTACTGTTTAGGCCATATGAAGATTATTATAGCTGCCGTGTGATGCCGGCTTTATTGAGTATTGGAGTAACGTTTATATATAACTATCAGTTTGTATCATTTACATTGTATCATTTGGTGGTTTTCAGTTAACAGGATCTGACATCTACGACTATTCGCGTCGATAGCCTAAGTGGCGTAGTTTTCGTATCATTGGATATCATTTAAGATGTGCCTGTGTGGCGTATACGATTAAGAAATTGTTACCCCTACAGTGATATGTACTTGAAGCAAGAGGGTAAAGTGAATCAAATTTTGTGCACCAGACCATAACATATCTAGAGGATCAGTCACTACAAGTTGGAAAGAATACATATGACTTTCACGGGACAAGAGTGTAGAACACTTGACTTTGTTATAATTAGCCCGGTGTGGGCGTGGCTTGAATCTGCTGTACCTCAGAACTGTGACCTAAATATTATCTGCCTGGGTGGCGCATTTGAGAAACAACGCCCGCTTTATTCGTGGTAGAAGGCAACTTTACACCAGTAGCAATTGACGTCCTATTTCATGCCTATAGACTACAACAACGTCTGCAGTGGTCAAGAGCGTTCAATTAGACTTGGACAGTATTTGTACCAGCATTTGTACGGGTTGTGACAGATTCCTGCAATATTCGGGTTATCTGTGCCAGTTTTCACCATCACAAGTTCAAGACGTTATGATACACGGACTTGCCGTGTACATTTCAGACTACAGAACAGTCAAGAGTTGCAGTGTATGCTGTATGATGGTTCCTGTCAACTTGTGCATTGTTAAGCACATATCATATTGACGATATTACCTGAAGAGAAACGAATCAAGTTCCAGTGCTTTCCCGCAGTGGAGGTTTTAGCAGTCTATGTGATATCCAGTGTCGTGGCGGAAAGTAACGGGATCATTGACAGATAAGTGGTTTTTTCTTGTGTAAATTGTGTCACTTCATGCATGTCATTAGGCCTCCCTAATTGCTCATTCTGTTGTTATTGTTGTTTATGTCTAATTTGACATATGATTAAGATTTTATGCACAGGTGTTAATGGCTGTTGACATATGTCGATTTTCCTGATAATGATGTGACTTGAAAAAGGTGCTATAAAAAGGAATTGGTGATACAGAATTGAGGAATAAGCTCATTTCTTGACAAATAGTTAACTTTGTGAGCTGGAATGGTAATTGTCAAACCTTTTGCGACAGTAATTTGTCATAACTATAATTGATTACTATATATATTTGATTAAGTAAGTGAATCACTATGGATGATGATGATATAAATCCTGAGGATATGAGGCCTGTATTGGCTTATTTGCTGGAAGAAGGTAGAGATTATTAAGGATTAAAAGGCCCAAAGCTTGAAGCGCATGTGATGAACAGATTTTTGGTCAATGCATCAAGAGCCCTAAAATATTTTGCTGAGGAGAATTTTCAGTCTCATCCTCATTTAATGATGGCTAAAGAGTTAGCGGATTTGCTACTTTGGGAATTTCGCGGATTTCTGTACAACTATATTAATGTTAAACACGATCACATAAGGAGGGGAATACACAAGATGATTCAATACGGCATTTCTGATGGTCAAAAGAAGGAATTAGAAGATGAGGAGCAAATAAGAAGGAACAAACGGAGTGCCCTACAGGAAAGGAACAGTTGTGTAAAGAGTACTGCTGAAGTAAGTAAGCTACATGAAACAGTGTCCAGACTAACAAGTGATTTGGATAAATCAAATTCGGAACTTGCTGGTGTGCAGGCAAGTTTGGATTTGGCATTGTTGCAGATAAGGCAATTGGAAGTCCAGATGGAAGATAAGCAAATTGAGGTAGAAAATATTACACAGGAGGTCCAAAAAAATAAACAGATTTATGGGAATTTGAAAGTTGAGACCGATAAACGTGATAGAGATTATACAGAGTCACTTCTTGATTTAATGGATGATATTGCGAATCTTGGTCTCCAACAGGAAGAAAAGAATGAGATGATTCCAGAAAAGATTGATGAGCTTAATAATAGGAATGATTATATTAAGATTCAGTCACTGCAACTAGAGTTGACTCAGTTGAGAGCAAATAAAGAACAGTTAGAGAAAAAGACATTAGTGGAGTTGACGGCTGAGAAAGAGAAGGTTGCTAAGATTGAAAATTTACTAGCAGAGGAAAGCTGCAAAGTTTTAAAAGTTGAGAGTTTAAATAAGAAATTAGGTGAATAGATCTCACATAGAGATGTGGAGATTGCACAGGCAAGAAAACGAGTAGAGGGCCTGCTTGACATCGTCTTAAATAACAATATGTGGTCTTCTGTCAATATTGACAATGATAGACAGAAAGTTGCGAAAAGTCAGCCCCATACACTTTTTGCTCAGAGAGATGTCATTCATGGTAAAGACAGATCTTTACGTGGTAAATATAACTTTCGAAGTTCTAATATTACTGATAGTTCCAGTAATAATTCTTGGCGTCAGACCAACAAAGATTCTTGTGTAACAGCCAGTTCTGTTGGTCAGGAAAAAAAGGGGGATATATTTCAGAACAAGACTCATAAAAGCAAATATTTCTCGACTATTGGAAATTCTCAGAAATTAATAACAGGGGTTGAGGCTATTACTACTTGTTCCAAAGATGAAACCCATATGCAGAACAATAGAGATACTATTGTTTCTGGCAGTTATCAAACTCAGCACAGTCAGTTTGAAACAATTGGTAAATATATTCCCATAGGGGAAAAGAAAAACAGTTCTAGTAAGAGAGATAACCCCAAGATTAAACAGTACCAAGGGAGATCAGTAAATAATAATTTTCCCTCTCGTAGATACTGTAGACAATTTAACAAATCTCAAAGTTTTGATTGTAAGAATGTTGGAAAGTATCATAGAGATAATAGCTTTTCAAATGTTCATTTACATCACCAGAGTAATGTTCCTCAACAAAAGACTAAAGTCATTATTTGTAAACAAGGCAACGGTAATAATAATTATTTTGATCATAGAACAAATAATAAGCGCAATTGTGCTAATTTTGTTCAACATGAGCCCAGAGTCATTTATAATCGAGGTAAGACATATTGACGGTCAGAAATATAGGTCAACTTTCCGCTCGAGTAGTCAACCGAAACCTGTCAGCGTCAAACTAAAATCTGAGGTGTTGCTTACTGAAGGTCAAGCATGTTTACAAGAGAGTGGGAAATTTTGCGGCTTAATTTTTTTTTTTCTTTGAGATAGTAAATATTTTTGTATTCTATATTAGTACATGACATGTTGTTGTTTTGAAATAACATATAATTTTGTTGTAATGATTATTTCTATGCATCATTTGATTGCCATAATTTTTTTTTAATTGTTATTTATATGTCTGTATTTTGATGATGTACTAATACATGTTTATGCTATTTATATATTATTGTGTTGATAATGTGTAGTATGTAATTATTATCCTTTATACTACTCTGTTCAACTTAGAATTTTTGCAACTGTGTTGTTTAGGATAGTTTTGTACATGATGAGAATTGCCAGCCCTAAGCACAAACTCATTTATTGTGTTGATGTAGTGGTTACTTTTAGATAGTCTTGAGTGTTCGTTATTCACTTAATTTAAATTTTTCTCATGTTTTGATGTCATGATTAATTAATATATAGAACATACAGAGAAGATGTGTATTATCTGTTATGTTGTGAAATGTAATTTTGAAAATAGCTTGCGTGCATCATAAATGATCTTGTATTTGGATTTGTCAACATATTGTGAAACTTTGATTTTGCCAGAACTTGATTTCTTGCCAGTCAGGCATGCAGATTATTTTCTTAGCAGATTTTTTGGAAATTTTTTTTTTTTTTTTTAGCAAATATTTGATGGGACCTTTTTTATATTTCATAGTAGCAACAGATTGTAGATTTATTTATAGAAGTATATTATATCAAGTTGAGAAAGAGATAAAGTTATAGCTAAATAGCATTGTACTGAGCTAATATACGTAATTGTCAGCAGAAAGAACTTAAAGGATAAATTAAATTTACATGTGTTGATTTAAGCGTTTGTTCGAGATAAGATTTTTGTTTTATGTGTCATTCATTTTGTTAAAATGTGGATTTCATTATTAGGTTTTAGTGGTCTTGAATTACTTAAAAATTAAATACTGTTTTTGTGTAACTTATCGTAAAAAAATATGTTTGTACGGTACTTTTGAAAAAAATGATTTTTTTTTTTTGGCATTGTAATTTTTTGTGTGTGTGCACAGCATTTGACTGCGTGATATCATTGATATGTAGATTGATTAGTTCTTGTAAAAAGTTGTTTTTTATTATGATGTTACTTCTATTCTTTGTATTGTTGGAGTGGTTAGATGACTTGATATAACATATCTACTTATGATAGTTGTATTTATTTTACATGTAATTGTCCAACTTAATTATGAGTAAATAGTATTGTTGAGTTCTTACTTTCTTTTTTTTTTACAGATCATTCTTCGTTTGATTGATCTTGTGTTTTCTCTTTCGATTGGTTGTTGTCAGTTTGGTTTGTACTAAATATACGTAACTTAATTTTGGAACTGATCATATTTGTATATTTAGTTAATTAATTTTTATACTTAGCTGTATGCTTTAATTGCTACTTTACACTTTAATGCTGATATTTGTTGTAGATATAATTTGATTTAAAATAAGATATTTTTGTAAGCATATGTGAGAGCTTTATTACCTTCTAAATTTTTTGTTTTTGGGAGTTAATTATTTTCAAAAAAATGATAGAAGCATTTTTTTCCCCGGAGCGGGTGGTAACTGTTGCAAGTGTAACTTATGGAAGGGGAAGTAATCTTTAGAATGTTTTGAACAAATTAAATTTCGAGTTGCAACGCTTGATTAAGCGGATACTTGTTTGACTTTAGGATAGAATTATCTTTTCCTATTTTTCGAGTGACAGAGTACAGATAAGCGTGGGAACGCTGTTTAATCTCAAATGTTGAGATGTGTTTATTCTGTACTGTTTTGAGTCATGTGAATAGCTCGCAGCTAGTCTGCATGTGTTATCGAGAGCGGTGTTCAAGACAGCCGAGTCTCGTGATGGGGTTTTTTGGCGGGACTAGTGTGTGATTTGGGAGTTGTGTTTTTGGGCGTGGACCGTGTAGGTCGAGTCCCAGTGGTTTTTGGATAATGTATACCTACGTAGGACTTGAGAAAATGTCGACTTATATATTTCGCTGTGTGTACAGCCTATTTGAGAAACTGCAGTAAAGATTTGTTTAGGCCATATGAACATTATTATAGCTGCCGTGTGATGCAGGCTTTATTGAGTATTGGAGTACTGGTTAGGCCATATGAAGATTATTATAGCTGCCGTGTGAGCAGGCTTTATTGAGTATTGGAGTACTGTTCAGGCCATATGAAGATTATTATAGGCCAGGATGTGGACAGGCCGTATTATATATATTTAATGCAATGTGGAAATTATATGATTCGTGTTTTGCTGTCGAATGTGTGTCATTTATGTCATCGTGTCTGTGTTATAACGGAATAAACAGTATCGAACTGTTCCGGTCGTTTGCAACCCTTTTTGACTCCTGCATGTACTCTTATGAACGTACTGTGGTGTGCGAACATATCAACACACATCCAGGTCAACATTCCAGACACAGTGACAGGACAGCAGCACATATATATTGAATTAGCCTGTGTGGCGATGATATAGACCGAACCACTACACTCGCAACAGTGGGTGTAAACAGACTATAACATTTAGACTTAGCGCCGTTATCAGCGGTGGTTTCAAAGGCCTTAATAATAATAATAACATTAACACGTTTAAATATAACCATCAGGCGGTATCAATCATCGTTTCCTATTTTTAAACCAACGTTATTTGTTTTAAATCTTGTTTTAACTCAAAGTAATTATTAAACCTGTTTATCTGTAACTTTAAAGCTATACTTGGATTAAGTTGGATTAATCACTATTGAGTGAATAGCATGTCTGCACCCGTGTGGCTTATATTGTTTTAAACATAAAAGAGCTATTAGATGAAGTTTTCAATGAATTATTTCAGTTGAGGGCTTAGAAAACACGAGTCAAAAATTACCTCACACAAGGGGCGGGAGAATACTAAAAGTTCATGACAGCTTAGATGATCTCACTTGTTATGCTTGCTTTTCTTTTAACACCCTATGAGGTTCCCTTATGCAGAAGCATTATTCTTCTGTTGATATCTTTACCAAGAGTAATCTTGAGCGAAGGTTGTTACCTTTGAATACTCTCATCATTATGCTCCAAGTTTGGCCATTGTTGACCACTACTGTAGAACAGGGGAGATGATCATGCAACTAATAAGAACAACAACATTTCAGCAAATATGGAGAGAAACTATAAAACTAAATTAATAGCAGACTCTTTTAAATACTCATTTTATAGTAATTTTCAAAGACACTTTGTTAATGTTGATTTGAAGCTGAAATCAGATATATCTTTTATATTTTTTTAGAAATATTATCGCCTAGATTTCTGTAATACTTTAAGTCCCTACTGATTACGAGTGAAAACAAAGATGGATAGACATCCACATAAACATATATAGACAGACAAGTTTAACAGAAATAGATAAACATACCGTTCACGTTTGAGGTTTGTGTAGCTTCTTTCTTGTTACTGTCACCATTCAAAAGTTTGTCAGTGATCTCTGCCGAAGAAATAAATTATTAAAAAAAACATAACAGTGTTGTGAGTTTCTGACAGACCACGCTTTTCTGGAAGTGTAGCTTTTTTATTTTACTTCATTGTAGCCAGTTCAATGGGCGTGTAACGGGATCCTTTACTTTTACCTTTCATTGTTGCCAGTGGTTATAGTTTCAGCTGACGAACGTTTCTTACGACACGTCTTTTCCTTGTATAAAACAGATACGCAAGCTTCAATTAAGCGATAAGAGATACACCAAAAGGTAAAATAAAAATAAAAACAATCCCATCCCAACTAACATAATTGCCGATGTATGTTACGTTTTAAATCGAATCTAAAAAACATAATTCTCGCCGTGTGTACGTTGGTCACAGCTGAGGAATGCGACCGTGTTGAAAAATTGTAATGTTTCCGTTATATACCTTGTATACTTTCCAGAAAATAGTTACAATCAACAAAGAAAAGCGTTCAAATGACGGTGTTCATGAACAGTTTGATTACACTGTATAATGAAAAGAAACCAAAAACACTCCAAGAATGTATTTTCTATCTGCTCATCCGGGAACGGAAACAGCACACTATAATTAAAAACCCGTCAAGTTTGACGGGTTATTGCTAGTCCTATATATAATATTATATCAGAGCTGTGTGCTTTCTGTGCTTCTCTATGGTGCGGAATGCTGGAGAGTTACAGAGAAGGAAATGTCGAAATTGTCCTCTTTTCACACAACATGCCTAAGAAAAATTCACCGAATCTTTTGGCCGAATACCATCACCAACCAAGATCTGCTTACTCGGAGCAAGCAAGAGGACATGCACACCATCATAGCTGGCAGACGCTGGAGCTGGGTTGGCCATGTTCTCAGAAGAGACCCCGATGCCATCACAAGAACAGCTATGCTTTGGACCCCTTAAGGAAAACGAAAGAGAGGCCGACCAAAAACAACCTGGCGGAGGACTGTGGAGGCTGAGATGCAAAGAATGAACCAGAGTTGGGGCACTGTACGAAGGATGGCCGCCGATCGAGCAAAGTGGAATCAATTTGTTGTTGCCCTACAAGACACCGCTAGGCGTGATGGCCACTGACTGCTTTGATGGTCGGCGGCTAAGGATCAAAGAAAAGAATATATAATATCCCAGCTTTTTCTGTATGTACGTAACGTTCCCTAAAATAGTAACACGCAACAAAGAAAAGTGTGGAAAACACGGTGTGCATGCCCTATGTTAATAGCGTGCGTGTTCAGACTTTTTTTAAAACCTCGGATGTAAAACAAATATTTTGGTTTTTTAATACTCTCCCGAAAATAGTAACGCTCGACAAAGGGCGCAAAGGTTGGTGTGCCTGCGCAATGTGAATGGCGTGCATGTTCAGACTTTGTACAAAATTACTTTTGAAGCCTGTGACTTTCTCAAACTCAAGATCGTCACTCTGTTACGCAAATTATTTTGTAGCTTGACGCCAGGACAATTCTCTGGGTAATTTTTACCACTGTTTTCCGCATTCTCTACGTAGATATTAACCCAGGTGTTTGAACACCTAGGGCCTATTCCTACTAAAATTCCTGTCGTGAGCGGTAGAAACCCCTGTGCAGTTTGCCACCTAAATCAGTGAGGCATATTCTCCACAAGTCTCACCAGCCCGGTTCACTCCGATGGAGTGAAAGGAACTTGGAGCCGTCGGTCTGGATTGCCTTCCTGGTAAGGCCGGATACAGCAGCAACCCACTTGCAGTGCGGCGTTCACAACAACCTCAGTCGTTCGTTTTATGAGCCTCCTATGACGGGTTATGTCGGGTAATTTTCCCTCTGGGAATATATGTAAACGCCACCTCGCAGAGTATGTGGAGTGCCCATGCTTCACTTGCGTCATCTGCATAAGCTACCTCATCCAAATTATTTCACGCGCCGCAGGAGCTGCAGGCGAGAGTACTTCGTTGACTTAATACTTTGTACGCATAATACAATCTGAGGGCCTTCATCAACACCCACTTAAATCGTGGATTCACAGCCTACGTGTACATTTGGAGGACTTTGCATAATTCCTTGAAATTGTTTTTCTTCCAGTGGTGGATACACAGCGGGGTTATAATTTCTTCAAGAATTTGTTAGAGTAAAACCCGAAGAAGAGAGGGTTACCATTTCTCCGACGGCTATCGGCCAGTCAGCTGTGATCCCAGTGGAGTATAAGCGTGCCAACGGAGTAGGACTAATGGGAGAGTGCACTCAGAAAAAGTAGTTGAGAGGGAAAGAGTTTGAATAAAGTGTGGGCAGTGACATTTAGTAGATTGAATCGCTGGTTGCTGGCAAGAAGAAGTCAGCGGGCCACAAGTCGTGGTGTAGGGATTTATCTTTATTTCAGGTTCCAAGCAGCCGGATTATTACAACATCTGCCCAATAACTGAGTGTGGTGACTCTAAGTTGACTTATCCTTTATACCTATTATTTCTAACTTTATTTGTTTCTCAATTTGATACAATTTGTTTGTCGTTTGTTGATAATATTTCTTACTTTACCATAGTTTTTTGTGGTTGTTAATAAATCAGAAACTCTCTCGGCTGGTCAAACTCTACTTTCTATCAGTACTTATACTAAATTGTTTGTGGAGTCACTAATGTGTACTAAACCTTATCTCCAAGAAGAGAGAGGCAGTGTGACAGTAGTTGAAACAAAGTCATTGAGTGGTGGGAGGGAGAGTCAGTATCTGTTCTCTACTCCTGATAACTATAAGTTATTATACGCATACAACACCATAACTCATCTATCTTCTCAGTCTTCACTCAGACCTTTTTGTCTTGTCTCAGACTTCACACAGACGTTTGTCTTGTCTTAGGTAGACTCGTGAAACCCACTTGTAACAGGTTTTTAAGCCTTCATGTATCGTCTGGTGCGGACCATGTCTCTTTTTGCTACTTCAACCCCCTTTCTCAGACACCTCATTTCTGAGGTTTGGATCTGACTATTGTGGGTTGTAATCATTGCCCAGGACTCACATTCATAGGTGGAGCGGTATACAGCCATTTTCGTTTTCTTGCCAACTTCTCTTTTGCTGAAGAATCCTCGATTTATGGCCTGAAAAAGTCTCCCAGCTGCTGCTCTTCGGGTAGCCAAATCTGCTTTGATGCCTCCGAGGTAATTAAAGTGGTTGACCTGTTCCAGGACCTGTTCTCCCAGTTTAATCTTTCCTCTCGTGATATAACCATTGTGTTTGATGTTGGAGCTGCTGATGACCATCCCTCTCTTCTCCAGCTCTTTCTTCCAGACATGAAGGTTGGATTGAAGATGTGCCTCTGATTTAGCAATCATGGCAACATCATCGGCTAATGCCAGCTCTGAAATATAAACCTATCTCATCTTCCAGTACCCCACACTGAATATTTTCTTGTCCTCTCCTTACATGTTTTGATAACATCATCCATGAGGAGTATGAACAGATATGGTGATAGGATATCACCTTGTGTTACACCAGTGGTTATCCTGAACACTTCTGGTTTGCCGTCCTCTGGTGCTAATATGTACATAAAACTGTGGCTTTAAATTTCCTCATTCCCAAAGACATTAATTTACTCACGCGTTTTGCATGTACATGTCCTAAACTACCAACCATAACATATGTACGATATCCTAATTCATTAATTTCCGCGCTTTCATTAATTTATATTGGTAACATTGATCTAAAAGGGCATCTTATGGTATTGCTACTTCTACTGGAGGAGCAGTTTTACTAGGTTGATTGATCATTGTTAAATCAGGTTTTATGGCGCGTTCTTTAAATGAATATTTCCTCTGCTGCCGAAAAGAGATGGTTTAACTATTATTTATTTATTTATTGTTATATCACTATCCAAAGGAAACTTATTTCACAAGTTTGAAAGAAGCAATCCACTTTTTTTAGCATGTTATAAGAAGAGGAAAGATAGAATATATCGTAACTACAGGTAAAATTGAAGGAAAAAGAGATAGGGAAAGACAAAAAGAGCAAATACTGGACAGTTTGGCATCGTGGTATGGAAAGAAGTCAACAGTAGAATTGATAAATTGTACTGGAGACAGGAAGTTGTGGAGAGACATGATCTCCTACGCCACTAGGCACGGTACTTGAAGAAGAAGATATCACTATCATTACGCTTTGTAGATTTCACTTTCTCATAAACAATGTCTACAACCCCTGTTGTGCTGTTGTTGGTATAAACCTTGAAATTTAGTACGCCCATTTAATACATGTGATGCTGTTTCGTTTGGATCGTTTCATATTTTGTCTTTTTTTGTGTACGACTCGGTAGTATAAATGTAAAAAGACTTTCACATTGACGTAACTGTAATCTCGATCTCACAGCCAATGATAGTATTTTATCACTTAATTTAACATTAGATAGAAAGATAGATGACAATGAGTGGTTAACACATTTCATTTCGCGCACTAGTCATTCCATTTAAATATGCTGAACTGTGCTGATCATGTGATGAAAGTCTTGTTAAAGCAGCAGCCGTGGACTCTTTAGATTCTTTTATTTAATTACTTATTTTTTGTGTTGGTATTGTTGGAAGTGATAAAAGTTAAAAACACTAAGTCTGTTCGATATAAAAAGAAATATAAATGTCTTGCTCATCAGAACTCGAAAGGCGCTTTAGGAACGGCAACAAAAATATAAGGGCGCCTCAGTGTTACAGAACGTCTGTACGTGTTCTTTTTGTGGCTCTCTCACACCTTCAGCCCTACGGCAGTATCATTTCTTTTTCTTCATTTGTCTCACCAATCGCTTTTAGTTGACATAAATCATGCATTTTCATTCATTATTTTGCTCTATGTTGGATCAGTAGGATGAAGTCTCGAACACTCTACTCCCCTACGGACGTATCTGCTTTACACGCAGAATTGTTTACGTTCCGCAAGGTAAATGCGATAATACCAGGTAATTATAAGCTTATCTATTCTCTCAAACTGACCATGTTTTGAAACGCGTCGGTCCAACATTTGACCCCAGGTGAAAAGCTGGTGACAATACGGTCTCGCCCGATCGACATGAAAAGAACCCAAGATTGTCTGTCTGGCCTGCCGACGTCGGTGTATGTTTGTCTGGCAGATTACACAGAGGGTAGACGCGTTTATCGCTTTTTGTGGGACAATCCTGGTGATTGTTACAGATAATCTGTCTGGGTAGACATCTTGGCAGAAGACATTACGCCAGGCAAACATGGTCACATGTTATTTATGAGAGTGCACAAGATGCCACCGAAAATATTACGTCTTATTATAAAGAGGTCACGCGTTGGAATATTAAATGAAATATTTTAAACACGCGGAGGAGATTTTGAATTTAAGCACGCCAACCCACATAGTGCAAAAGAGCTTACAATTGGGTTGAAGTGAGAGCCGGAATAAACATTGAATTTCATTGGAAATTTCGGCGGAAGTACAATCTGTGATTTGAACTGAGAAGTGGGAAATATAATCTAGCGAAATCAGAGACAGAGAGACTACATCGCACGTCACACTAACAACTCCCAAAAAAGCCAGAAAGAAAATGATCGGACCCAGAATTCCATACTTATAGGTGACAGATCGAAGTATTTGGGAAACTTAATACCTTAAAAGTAAGCCCACCTTTACGAATATAGAGACTGAAAAACTTAAGGGACCAGAACTTAAAATACGAAGACTGGAATCCTAGGAATTGGATCACCCGTTATAAGACAGACTTTCCCAGGCCAAGTGTTTCACAGATTAACCCGTCATACAAGGGGTTCAAAATTTCCAGACCAAGTGGTTCGAGAGCATATAACCTAAATTGCTTATGTCCATCCTAACCTGCGCGAGGAGATTGTGTATTCCCAAAACTTTGGGGTAAGTGTAACCTTTATTTTACAAATGTGATTTGACATGTTTTCTTTCTATGTGGTCATATATATGAGGCTGGCACCTCAACATATGAAACTAGTATATTCATAAACCCCTACAGCAAGCGCTGGTGATTTCTTTTGGCTAGTCGTGCGGAAAACCGACAGCAGAGGTTATCCAGACTCCGAATGGAGCAGTGATGAGTGATAATTCAATCACATGTGAGTAAAGTGTATAATATTTTGTGAGATATATGCACTTTGTTAATTGTAACTCAGACAACTCATTATTCGCGCCGTCCAGACACATTTTCCCAGTCAATACCCAGAGGAATATGGTGATTTTATTCATCTTCCCTGAGCTACACTGTGTACTCGGGAATTTAATTCTTCTGAGATATTAACATTTGTGGGTGTACAGCGAGAATGCGCCTGTTAATTTGCAGCCCACAAATGTACTTAACAGAGGCATTTGTTTTCTATTTTGTCTCAAAAAAGTTCGTGGTACAAGATTACTTGTGGTTACAAGCTATCAGATGGTTCGAAGTACTGAAGTTACTACACCACGTGTGAGAGAAGTATACTCATCACCAAGAAGTGACGAAAACCACGGCGATTGTCCTCACCTAGAGTTAAGTTTTCTTGCCAAAAAAAGCGAAAGCAAGGGACTTTGATAAATCCTCACCTACGTCTCCGTGACAAATACTTGTATTTACAGCAAAATTCATCATTTCCTCCTTATTTTAATTGTTAAAGACTAATTCATTATTAAATTAGTTGCATGTTGTTTTAAAACTTAACAATCATAGTCGATTCTTTAAATATATATATATATATATATATATATATATATATATATATATATATATATATATATATATATATATATATATATATATATATATATATATATATATACAGATTTATTTACATCTATAGAGCCATTACTTATAAGAGGAATTTCGTTGGATTACACCAATTGGGGGCTTGAACTGCTAAATAACCATTGCTTAAATCCTTCGCAAAAGGCGACGGACAGTTATAAGTCAACAAATGTTCAGAGCTAAGCAGCATTGTTCTTAACTTCTGAATTTTCTTGTGAAACTCCCGTAAGGTAGAAGCAGCATTAACCTTCTATATACATCTCTGCCAAGAGTAATCTTATGCGAAGGTAGACACCTTTGACGACCCATTTAGATACTCTTGAGTTTTGGCCACTGTTGGATCACTATTGCAAAGCAGGGGAGGCAATCCGTGACAATTGGGGGCAAGTCCGGGGATAAGAAACCCGATGGTTAATTTCCCTAGAACGCTGACATAAATTTTAGATTACTAAAAGAGTATTTTTAGAGATTAGTTTAGATAGATCTGCTCATACGTCTTGCAATAAATAAATAAATAATGTGAAATATTTTAAGCCACCACCTCTGATTTATTCAGTGGAATTCTTATTATTCTAGTATAGCTCTGTTTAGAGTGTGTGTAGTAAATTGACTGAGACAAACATGCAGTACATTTAAAAGGATTAAATCGAAGTTAAATTTGTAACAATTACAAATAACAAAATTTAATAATCTCTTAAGTTTTAATAATTTGAAAATAATTCAATAGTTTAGAAGAAAAGTTTCCTCATAGATTGATAGTAGAGTCGATGGGGAAAAAAGTTCACTTTGGCAGCGTATATTTTGCTCTTAGCTGCCAATAGTAGTTTCTGCTCCAGCTGATGTGTTCTGTTTACACAGCTCTCGCTCGTCGCTGGTCAAGGTTGTCGGGTGTAGCTCGTGTCCCAGAAATGTCAAGGAGAGTCTACAAAGTTGATCCCTCGTCTTAATGCTTAGGCCAATTGTCCTTTCTTGTTCCAGAGATAGTACTTTCTGCTAACTTCCACTAACTATGATAAAGAATAGAAACGAAACGCTCTTCTGAGTATTGCGTTTCCCGACACATACTTATGTGTCCCCTTTTTTCTATTCTACCATCCCATTTATCTCAGAATTTACCCTCGATGAGAATTAAATTTAATTCTTCGGGATAAAACTTTCTTTACATTTAAATTGAATAGCTTCAGCTTTACATTACATCTAAATGAAAAGGCTAATAGCTCAGAATGAATATGTTTACATTTAAACTTCCACTGATTGAAAAGTGTTCACAATATAAATTGAATATGTTTTCATTCATGTTTATACTCATTTGAAAAGTTTGAAACTTCCATTAATTTTAAAATGAATATTTTCACATAGACATTTACACTGGTTTGAACTGTAAGTATTATACTCAGAATGCACATCATTTCTTTCATCTTTCCCTCCCTGCTCCGTATGGAACCTGGGACTCTTTATGCGTTTAGTTCTCTTTACGTAACTAGCACTAAAGCAGTCACCAGCCCTTGCAGTGGTGGTTCATAAAATCATCATTATATATGCTGAGGTTGCCAGCCTCAAATGACTGGGACATCCACTAGCGATTTTCACACACACACACACACACACACACACACACATATATATATATATATATATATATATATATATATATATATATATATATATATATATATATATGTTTGTTGAGAGTAGATCTTATGGAGGGGAAGTAATCCTGAATATGCTTGGTGGAAAAGTTAGATTTTGGGTTGCGGCGCTTGTATGCTTGTATAGCTATGATGCTTGTTTAAATTTATGATAGGAATATCTTCTCGTATGTTCGAGAACAGAGCGTATGATCGCTACTCACAGCGTTGAGTCCCCCGCCTGTGAGGAATTTATCCCTGAGTTGTGTTGAGCTGTGATTAGCACGCGGCTAAGCCGCATGTATTGAGAGCTGTGTTCTAAACAGCCGAGCCTCGTGACTGTTTGAGCGGGAGATGTGTGATCCCGAGCAGTCTTTGTCTGGGCGTGGACTGAGTGAGTCAGCCCAGTGTTTTCCTAAGTGTATGCCTGCGCAGTGCTGAAGATGAGATGTCGACTAGTGTTTTCTCGCTGTATGTGGATGAGTAAGATGTTTAGTGAAGATTTTGGGAGGCCTTGATTTGTGCAGGCCATTTTGTGAGAAGTAAGTATTTGATAGGCCATATTATCGAAGATTATTGTAGCTGCCGTGTGAGCAGGCATTTCTGAGTAATGGAGTACTTGATAGGCCATATTATTGAAGATTATTGTAGCTGCCGTGTGAGCAGGCTTTTCTGAGTAATGGAGTACTTTATAGGCCATATTATTGAAGATTATTGTAGCTGCCGTGTGAGCAGGCTTTTCTGAGTAATGGAGTACTTTATAGGCCATATTATTGAAGATTATTGTAGCTGCCGTGTGAGCAGGCTTTTCTGAGTAATGGAGTACTTTATAGGCCATATTATTGAAGATTATTGTAGCTTCCGTGTGAGCAGGCTTTTCTGAGTAATGGAGTACTTTATAGGCCATATTATTGAAGATTATTGTAGCTGCCGTGTGAGCAGGCTTTTCTGAGTAATGGAGTACTTTATAGGCCATATATTATTGAAGATTATTGTAGCTTCCGTGTGAGCAGGCTTTTCTGAGTAATGGAGTACTTTATAGGCCATATTATTGAAGATTATTGTAGCTGCCGTGTGAGCAGGTTTTTCTGAGTAATAGGGACTTATAGGCCATGACTATGATCATAACTACCGAGTGTGCAGTCCCTTTTGAGTGCAGAGATGATTGGTGTTCTTGCTGTCGACTGTGTTTCATTTATGTCATCGTGTCTGTGTTGTAACGTAATAAACAGTAGCGAACTGTTCCAGTCGTTTACAACCTTTTTGAGTCCTACATGTACTCTTACGTACGTACTGTGGTGTGTGACTGAATCTACATAACCCCATGTCAACATTCCAGACACCGCTACAGCGACAGTAGTACCTACCTCATATCTACAGTGTTAGCCTGTGTGGCGTGTACCTAGAACGTAACATTGACCCATTTAACATTGATGCCCAGCTCGGCGTGTAGCAGTGATGTCCAGTGATGACCCTTATCACTAATAACGATTGTATCATTTATTGGCCAAAGCCCCCACACTGTTCTGTAACAATGTTAGTTCACATGTTAGTAATAAAATATAGAATGTGAAATCACAACCTACGCCAATCCTGGCTCACAGACTTTTTGCTCAGATGAATAAAAGGCACTGACAGTTGCCTTATTACACATGTACTTGGGGTCGTTAATTTGAACTTTAATTCCCTTTCTGACTCCGTGTGTTTCCTTCAGTTTCCTCAGACAGCGGCTTTTCTTATTAAAATGATAGAGATTTCCTGGGGTGAATTGTAAGTCCAATAAAAGGTGTCCGGTCTGATAAATGAACATTCTGTATTCTAACTGGCACGTCTGGTGGCTTTGGCAAACGTGAATCTCACAGTGAAAAAACACTGAAATGTGTCAGGTTATATTCACTGTTTTACCCCATTCTGTTTGTTATGGAGCTCAAATGATCAACCAATCTGATTTGAATATTTTGCATGACCCATCTAGTGCAAAATTTGTAACATTACTTTTCTGACAATGAGTTGTAAACATCCGATTGCCCTGTGTACGAACTCACAAACAGGTCGTTAAACTCATACGACAACGTGTGTCAGATGTAACAACTTATTACTTTCGCTAAAGTAATGTCTTATCTGTTGCTTGAGCACACACAAAATCCGTTTTTTTACAACCTTGGCGGAAACGCACCCATGCCTTATCAGTGATTAAGCAGATTGCGCTGGGCGATGTACGTGCTAATCTGTGTACTGATATCGGCCGCGCCTGCGATTAACCAACTTGGTTGTCGATAATGTTCTCTTAGCCGCTCCTGCAAATGTTTAGTATTATCATCCACCAGGAGTGTCAGATAAACAGACAAGACACAATATCAAATATCTGCTACTTAGCAGAGAAAGAAAGTGCGACAATTGAAAGCACGCAATAAAATCCCTACCATAAATGTACCGATTACTGCTGTAGTGAAACAGAGATTAGGAAGAAGAAGGGATCGCCCCAGTCCATTCTGTGACAAGGACAAAGACTGCCTTGTAATGTTATCAACGTGTTTCCTACATGTGTGTACTATCAAATACCAGAATCTACTTCTGTCCTCTTGTTTCAATAGCCCTTGTCTGGTTCTTGTCATGAGTCCCTTATTGGTGACCTTGTCAGACTATTAGTTATCTATGTAAGGTTGTATACTCAGTGACGCGTGATGACGAAGATTTTTCTTGCAACGTTCAACAAAAAATATTCACAACAACAGACCCAAGAAGGGTATTGGGTTACATGGAATTATTGAAAGAATGGACGCTTACCGAAAGTTCTAATGACAACGCAAACAGAACAATCAAGAAAACTCCAAAGCAAAGATGAATAGATATTATAGAAATTAATCTATAATTAAATTCAACCAAACGATACTAAAAACCCAGCCCTTACAGACCCAAGTAGAACAGTCCCAACTACAATGGTTTGCCATGTCTGCAAAATGAGAGAAAATTGGCTACCACGACAAGTATGGGAAACTAAGAGTCAGGCATCCTGACCTCCAGTACGACCCAGTTTCCGCTGGGAGGACAAAATTAGACAATCTCTGAAGGACCGAGGACTAGAAACCAGGCCAGGAGGAAGACAGCTGATAGGATAGTATGGCGCTCTCTCTTCCAAACCTCTACACCTCACGGTAGATCAGGAACGACTAAGTAAGTAAGTAAGAAATAAATCTGGTTTAAATGGAAATAGAAAATGAAATAGATGTGAACAGAGAAGGACTGGGTGTGAGTCCAAGATTTTAAAGAATCGAAATACTGACATGAGTGCTGATCGATTTTACAAAACATACAAACATTTTAAAAAAATCTTTGGATTTAAAAAAATAAAGATACCAATAATCATCCATAAACCTTTATCAGACTACTTTTTACTGTTAGTTCTTATGAAATATCACACATATTTTTCATGCAAACATATTTAAAATGCTCTCGGTGGCGCAATTTGAATGCCGCCTCTACTTGAAAGTACACGGACATCTTCCAATGCCTTGTTCCGATTTACGAATGACTCCAAAATTCTTGAGATTAATCCATGTTAAAGATTTCCAAATTTATTGTTTCTTCAAAAGCTTTAAGCCGCATCAATGTTTTGAGTTTTTCTGTTCATCTGTAGGCGGTAGAGCCATTCGAATGGTCCTGGGTTCGAATCTCCGGTAAGCCACTCACTTCTGTTGTTTTTCTGTTGTCTAGTTTTCTACTTCTTTATTTTTCACGAGTGCCTGAAACATACAAATGCAATTTTAAAATGCGATAATAAAATTTACGGGGCAAATAAGCGGTGGGTTTGTGTAAACCTAAAACATCAAGGGTTCTCAATAAAAAAATATAGACTACAATAAAGAAAACTCGCCCTCCAATTTAACTAAATAGAGAGAATCAAACCATGGGAAAAGGCGAATGAAAATTGCTATATGAGGCGGAGTAGAAGGTTAAAAACTATAAGATAGCAAAAGACAATAGTTCGATATTACAAAACGGGCCAATGAAGATAAGAAATCCATATTTGAAAAGCAATGGATTTGTGAGGGGCAACTCAAATGTGTCCCTTATAACAATACTTCGAATACATGAAATCTACAAAAAAACAATTCACTAGCCTAAAAGCAAGTTGTGAAATATTAAAATGGCACCGGTCCAGTGCTATAACAAACACGCCAAACCTCCAAGAGAAGTTAATTCACATGTAATCCATAGTACCAACATAACAAAAAAAGCAAGGAAGACAAAATCCATCAACTGAAAATGCCAACAATAATTGGGCATATTCGATAATGAATACATCTAAAACAACCCTCTACCACTTATACAAAAAACTGCGACTAAACTATTAAGTCACTAAATATGTGTGAACCACAACTTAACAAACAAAAATCAATGTTTCCAATACGACAACAAATGCATGTTCAGATAGAGGTTAATAAAAATTAGTAAACAAAATCAATAATACAGTGGCAAGAGAACTAAATGGAACGTGATTGCCTTAACCAATCGAGTTTAGTTGTATCATTATAGGTTTAAATTCTGAAATGACATAAGAAAACTACATTACAAGACATAATACAGACGTTGAAGCAAAAGAAAATATAGATCAGATCTGACTAACCAACGTTCAAAAATGTTAGAACCATATTATTCACTTAATTATTTATTCCGTGAATTTTATTAACTAAAAAACTAAATTGATTTTTTATACTTTGACCCATTCTTTCTTGAAAACTTATTATTTGTTGATAAAAAAACATTCATTAAAGTCTTTTAAAACTACACATAATTTTTTAGTAATATTATTTATTTTAGAAATACAATAGTGTTCGAATCTTACAATTTATAAATTTAGAACACCTAAGTTTTTTTTATTCTATTTTTTAATAATTTATAAATGATACAAATTTATGTCCTATGTGCACCATATGCCGAAGAATGCGAGCTACAACTCTAGACGCAATCGTTGGCTGAAACAATAACAATCCGTTGGAACAACGATATCAGGGGACCCAACTGGAAATAATCATTGTAAACATGGGGGGCAAACATGACAGAAAAGGAAGTCGGCCCTCAAGTGGTATCCATTATACAGAGTTTCCCCAATAAGAAAGGTATCTAGAACTAGGAGAAGACTAACTATGTCGATAAATTAATATCTTTAATAGGAGAGGTAAGTAATGAGTATATTGAATAGCTGATAAAATGTTTTATTTTTTTTTTTTTTTTTGTTTTTTTATATTTTTTATTTTTATCCATATTAATATTATAAATTATTATTTTTTATATCTGATTTATTTATACAAACCGCGATTATATACTATGCATGTCGATGATTTTGCGCGGGCAACATTTGTGTCAAAAACAAAACGTCCTTATACAGACACACTAGTACAATACCTTTTTTATTTTTTATAAAATATAATACACAGTAGAAGTAATTAAACGCCTTGAAACGTGGCATATGTGACATAAAAGGTGAAAGACTATACCCTAACCTTTAGGGGCGTACAGCTAAAATGCACTTGTTAAAAAAAAAAAAAAAAAAAAAAAAAAAAAAAAAAAAAAAACAAAAAAAAAAAAAAAAAAACAAAAAAGAAAAAAAAAAAAAAAAAAAAAACGAAAAAAAAAAAAAAAAAAACAAGTTAAAAAAAAAAAAAAAAAAAAAAAAAAAAAACCAGGCCAGAGAGCTGTAAGTGCTGATGTTCTCCAGTGAGTCGAATAACATCTTATTACCTATTGAAAAATCAAGAACTTAAGTCATTTACCAGATTCTGGTATAGAGGTCTTAAAGGCCCAAGGATCATTGCAATGAGGGAACAAATCAACATCTTGACAGCCTAGAAGATAGCGCCTAGCACATAATTAACTCTCCTATGGTCATCGCAGAAACGTGCTAAGCTGACCTTAAGACATCTGCAGACATCAGCATCATGGGCGCAACATAGACAACAAGTCTTCCCCAATGAATACGGACAAAGTCTGGGCAAGCCCTACAGGAAGTATGAATACTTGACTGTAAACTTCATGGGAAATTCGAAGGGGATCCTAAAAGCATGTGATAGAAGACCCTCAACAGAAAGGTAAACTAAACATAAAAACGCATACTCCCAAAACTTCTAAACGTATCATATACCTTTAAGCTTAATAACCCCCGGAATCAAATTAAAGTGGGGTCATTGGGGGGGTTAGTAATGACCATGACGATTACAAAGCAATATAAACATTTTAAACATTTAAGAAATCATGGGGATAACTAAGATTATATTGTTGTTAACAGCCTGTTTGAGGCAAGCTAAGCCAGGAAATCGTGATACGAAAGCATGTAACAGATGGAATTACGTATAGTCCAACTGAAAAGTGATAAGTTACTGACTACTTTGATTGATATTTGTCAAGATGTATTTAAAAAAATAAAATCCCACCACCCATCGCGCCCCCGCCCGCCCACTAACTAATCCCGTCTCGCTAGTCTAAATTCATATAGGCAGATCCAACCACACGTCTCCAACAGATTTTATCAAAGTCCCCCGCATACTCACACCCCCCCTACATGTACGGCCTCAAAACACAATGCCAGTCAACATACCATGAGCACCCCCAGATAGATATACCTGTGCCTAAACAATGGACATCAATTGATTAGAGATCATAGACATCCGTTGGAAGTTAAAAAAAAGAAAAAAAAAAAAAAAAAAATCGCAGAAATAAGATAAAATAATAAATGACCCTGATAATTACTATATAGACCAATGAGGGAAAAAATAGCGACTGAATATTTAAGCAAATTTAAAAAGGGGGGATGCTTAATTTAGGTCAGCGCATAAAATAAAAAGATAAAAACAGTATTAAAATGAGAACATAGATCATAACCCCAATATTAATTCCATCCTATATCTGCTCGTTACCCGTGTCAAACTGGTAGTCTTAGAGTCTGAGATTGACAAAAGGAATGTTTGCTGAGTTGGTAAATGTATGTAATGTCACTAAAATAAGTGAACTTGTTTGAATGGGGAAACAAGTGTGCCCACTCCACTGCCACCACGCCAAATTACAGGAGACCAACAACAACCGCGATTACTTTACGATAATCTACTTATACAACCATGTTCATATCTAAGCTCTGGCCACCACTCTCGCCCTAACCGCTGTAGCCCGAAATTAGCATCATAAACGACAATCATAGACACATGGCCGGGGAAATAGTCATGAAGCATCCTATTTAAATATGAAGAGATCTGCGCCCCCGCCCCCCCTAAAGTGCCCATACCCCGTATTAACTCCAGTAGTGCTTGAGGACATAAGTTTCCACCCAAGTCCAGTGTGTTCACCCAACTGCGCCCCGCCTACCCATAATGGGATGAATCCTAAAGAGACTTAAAAAACCCTACAACAGCCACCACCCTTCGCTACCACCCACGTCGCGCTAATAATCTAAAATGACACTGTACAACCTAGGTAAGCTGATCACATCACACCACAGAACAAGCCACTCTGACTTAAAATTGAGCCATGGTCAGACTAAACCATTCCCTGCCTTCGAATATATTTAAAATTTAGTGTAACCCTATGCATCTCCCCTATTAACGTGGACACATAGAAAACATCGATTTTTTTACGACTTGTACTCGAGGCAATCCCATATCGAAATTTAACATCCATCAATTCACTAACGTATACACTGTGAACGAGTAATGGCCTAACAGATGTTTTCGTACCATATTTATTACTGTTGAGCCCTCGAGATTCAGATAAGCGTGGAAACCATTTAGTAGCCACTCGGAAAGCTCGAGTGAAAGTGAAACCATTGAACGTACCGAGAACTTGACTGAGCAAAAAAAAGACTGTTATGAAATGGTCGTATCAGTGAACTGCCGAACACAGGGTTTCGAAAATGCATAAAAAAAATAAAATCGTTACTGACATAACAGAAAGAAAATAATGGGCGAGTCCGAAGCCAGAGTTAAAAATGAATACCAAGAAATGTAAATGTTGAGTTAGTTTTAATATGTAACATCAGACATAACAATTAACATAATTACCGATGTATGTTACTCAAAATAGTAACTCGTGCCAGAAAAAAAACTGCAACTTACGCGGCGTGGGTAGGGGGGGGGGGGGGGGGGGGGGGGGGGGGGGAAAAACTCCCAGCAATTACCAACCACCACTACATCCCCACCACCTAAACAATGCAAGAAGGTGGGGGGGGGGGGGGGCAAGCACACACACGAAAAAGGGCAACAAACAGGGGGGGGTTATAATGTGGGTGAGTAGTGGAACAACCACAAAAAGTTAAACACTGCAATACGTTGCTTCAC